>JAXIVD010000038.1:245000-328223 GCA_036785275.1 Cancer borealis | reverse complement strand
GTGCAAAGAAGGAATACATTGGCGGGTAAGACGCAAATGAAACACTGGGGTTAGGGGGGTGGCTGACTATAGTGGTTCCCTATTGAATTAACAATACAAAACTTCAGAAATACTCCACAAGTTTTCCATAAGCGGTGTCACTGCAAAAGAGTCTTCCAACAGTTTTACACAGACTCACATGAACTTTGTGATGCAGGGTGGGATCTCACACATTCTTCGTAATGAAGGCAGAGGTCACACAGCCTCACACGGGTTTTGTGAGATAAGCAGGTTATAATCCCACACTGACAGTAGGAATGGAGGGTGCGTCTTTCTTCTACAAGAAGCGGGCTCAGACTCAAAATGACATCGTCTTACCAAGTGACACCAGCCTTTCCGCCAAAACCAGCTTCCCAAAGGTAGAGGTCGTGGACTTCTGTGAAACTATGAGTCATATAAGAACATAAGAACATAAGAATTGAGGAGACTACATAAAACCAGTTGATGACCTACACAAGACAGTTCCTTGTCCCCGACCCTTGGAATAATCCAATATTTATCCATCTCACAACTCATCCCTATCCATACGCTCAACCAACCGTCTTTTAAAGTTGCCTATTGACTCCTCAGCACTTACCACGTGTTTACATAGCCTATTTAATTCGTTCACCACTCTGTTAATTAACAAATATCTACCTAGGTCTGCCCTGAATCTAAGTTTTTCAAGCTTGTACCCATATCCACGTGTCCTATCCTGACTACTAATTTCTAAAACCTGATCAATGTTTCCCTTATTAATTCCTTTTGCCCATTTGAAAACCTCAATCATATATCCTGGAGATGGAGATGGAGTGGAGATTAAGATGTTTTAATCTATCTTTGTAGGGTAAATATGTAGGTGGATGAGGATGGAATGATTGATATTGTGTCTGACCTCAATATGCTAGTTGTGGAATGCATGCTGTGTGGTAAAAGTGAACCTAGAGCAGAGGCTTAGAAAAATAAATGAAGACTTAGGGACATTGGTTGAGAGAACTTTCAGGTAGATCTGAATGAAAGAAGCTGGGAGGATGAAAAAATGATGTAGATGACCTGAATGCAAATATCATAGATAATGTGAGGAATACTGCAGCTCGCCAGATAGGATTTGTGAGAATGAAAGAGAGCATGTAGACCTTGGTGAAATGATGATGTAAGGGGGGCGAGAAAGGAGCAAAGAGCGAGAAAAGCATAGCAACTGTCTTTGTGAGGGGAAATTTTAAACCATGACTATCGGCCCAAAGGTAACCCGGCCAAGAGACAACTGGATGTGTCGCTCGGCCACATCGAGACGAAAGGAAGCATAGGAAAGGGAAAAGTCATCAGCATATAGCGTGCATCGAAAGTCCCGGTGGACGCACTGGGTGATGTTATTGATGGCAACGCTGAATAGAGTGACACTGAAGACACTACCTTGGGGACCCTTTCTTCTTGTTCAAAAGAGCTAGGAAGAGCAGTGCCCACCTTCACCGTAAAAGTATGGTCCTGTAAAAAAGACCGGAGGAACAGAGGGAGGTGACCCCTGAGTCCAACCGTAGAATGCCATACCTCCATGTAGTGTCGTATGCCTTCTCAAGGTCGAAAAAGACGCTCACAACCCGCTGCCTGCAAGCAAAAGCTTAGCAAATGGTGGTTTCTAATCGCAGGAACCAGGAACCAGACTAGACGAGTGTTAACCATCGTTTCAAATGCTTTCATCATGCAAACTGTAAGGAAAATGGGTCGATAGTTAAGGGGGAGGGAGGCGTCCTTTCCAGGCTTGGGGATTGGGATGACTATAACAGACTTCCAGGAGGAGAGTACATATCCGTCACTCCACAACCTATTAAATAATCCTAGGAGGAAGGACAGTGGTCCAGAATCTAGGTGACGGATCATAGAGTAGGTAATGTTATCTGACTCTGGGGAGGAGTCCTTGCATAAAAATAAAGCTGAACGCAGTTCCGGTAGAGAATAAAGGACATTGTAGCTTTCATCCCCACCGGATGAAAAGCCTAGTTGGCGAGCCTCGTCTTCCTCAAACTGGCGACGCACTGCTGGAGATCTCGAAGCCCGGCTGAAAACGAAAGAAAAGGTCTCAGTGAGTGTGTTGGCTACCGCCTGGCCGTCAAATACCTTATCCCCGTTGACTTTGAGGACCGGAGGCGGGCCTGGAAAGAACTTTCCCGTTATCTTCCGCACGCGCTTCATTACCTGTGACTTAGGTGTCTGCACGTTCAGTGCGGAGACGAAAGACACAAGGAACTTACGGCGAGCATCCTTGTGGACTCGACGAGCCTTAGTTCTAGCCAGTCTGTCCCCGGAAAATTTCAGTTTTGTGTCGACGGTACCTACCAAAAGCTCGACGACGCTCTGTCACTGCCTGTCTACACTCTTCAGACCACCAGGGAACCGGTCGGCGCTTGGTAAACCCTGTGGTCTGAGGGATGGAAAGCTCACCAGCTCGCTGAAGTATGGATGAAAGATACTCGACAGCGCTGTCTATGTCTAGGGACTCATCAACCTCGTAGTCAACTATGGCAAGATGTTTAAAAAGTCCCCAGTCAGCGTGGTCCAGCTGCTAGCGGGGGACACGGGGTAAGGGGAGGACGTCGGGAGAAGACAGGAGTATAGGGTAGTGGTCACTCCCACAAAGCTCTCCTGTGACGCTCCATGTGAAGTCTAGCAGGGCGTCAGGAGAGCTCAATGATAAATCTAGGGCTGAGGTGGTGTCTGTCTGGATGTGGTAGTGTGTATGGTCATCGGTGTTAAAAATACCTAGATCTAAGGCTTCAACGACAAGGGCAATCATTGCTCCCCTGGAGTTGATAAGTGTATCTCCCCACAGGGTGTGCCGACCATTAAAATCTCCTAAAATAATAAACAGGGAAGGTAATTGCTGAATTAGGGAAACTAAGTCCTCTCTGTCTACTGGAGAATTGGGAGGGAGGTATAAGGAGCAGACAGTGTAAGTTCTCCTGAGGTGGAGCTGGACAGCCACCAGCTGCAGAGGAGAGACAATATTAAAAGAGGTAAAAGCAATGCCTCGTGAGTTATCTAAAAAATATTGCTGTTTCACCATGATGGCCTTGCGTACGATCATGAGGAGAGTAAAAACCAGAGTAACCCTTGGGTGGAGGATGAGAGGACGAACTAATCATAGTCTCCTGCAGGCAGACACAGACTGGCTGGTGTCTCCGCAGGAGTAGACTGAGCTCCTCCCAATTCCCTCTCAAACCACGAAGGTTCCACTGTAAAATATTAAAAATATTAAAATTAACGGTGCGTAGGAAGGTTTCTACAGGAGGCCCTCCCAACACCAGTACTATCCTTCTTGCTCTTATCCTGCCTAATGGCAGTGGGCAGAGCAGTGGAGGCAGTGGACAATCGCCTTGCAGTCTTTCCTAGCCCAGTGGCCAGTGAGGTGGCCACAGGCTTGGTCAGACTGGCAGCAGGAGCGGTGATGACGGCGTGAGTCGACATCGGGGTAGGAGTGACGGCCGGAGCCGACACCAAGGTAGAAGTGACGGCCGTAGCCGACACAGGGACGGGAGTAACGGCCGGAACCATCACCGGGACAGGAGTGATGGTCGAAGTCGACACCGTGATGGGAGTGACGGCCAGAGCCGATACCAGGATAGGAGTGACGGCCGGGGCCAACACCGGGGTAGGAGTGACAGCCGGAGCCGACACCGGGAAGGTAGTGACGGCCAGAGCTGACAACGGGGTAGGAGTGACGGCCAAAGCCGACACTGGGGTAGAAGTGACGGCCGGAGCCGACACTGGTGGCGACCTTCGAGGCCCACCCGAGGATATAAAGGATCGTGCCTTAGGAAGGGGCACTTCCTCGAGGGATTCCTCACTTCTGCTACGTTGATGGTGTGACGGCGTAGCAGTAGGGGCCTGAGTGAGTTCCTCTGACATCTCCATAGAGGTAGAGGGCAGAGCAGCAGGAGCAACAGCATTTGTAGTGGAAACAGATTGTGGCTTAGCCACGGTGCACTGTAGCAGTCGTTTTGCGGAGTTGGTGTTTATTAGGAAGAGAGGAAAACATAGTTGCATAAGTCACTCCTGGACGTACATGTGTAGTAAGAACTTTACGCTTTGACTCGGCAAAATTAATTTTCTCCGTGGTCCTGATGAAGAGTACTTCCCTCTCAAATCTGTAGTGGTCGCAGTCTTTTGAGGAAGCTGGGTGAGGTCCGTGGCAGTGAAAACAGGAAATAGGACCAGGGCAGGTCGTGCTATCGTGATCCGTCGTACCACACGACGGGCACACCGCTGGGAGGCCATCTTGCAACCTGCGGCAGGAACGACTGACATGTCCAAATGCCTGACAGTGATAGCATCGACTAGGACAGCGTTTCTTAACCTGGGGTGCTAGCATCCTCAGGGGTGCTGAAATCGATGTTAGGGGGTGCTGGGAAATGCTAAATACATGGCGGTAAAATATCAGTATTCCTAGCACGGGGTAACCAGTACTGAAGAGATACTTTTTTGACAAATGTATTGTGTATATATATATATATATATATATATATATATATATATATATATATATATATATATATATGTATATATATATATATATATATATATATATATATATATATATATATATATATATATACATATATATATATATATATATATATATATATATATATATATATATATATATATATTATATATATATATATATATATATATATATATATATATATATATATATATATATATATATTTATATATATATACATATATATATATATATATATATATATATATATATATATATATATATATATATATATATATATATATATATATATATATATATATATATATATATATATATATATATATATATTCATAAACTTTAACCTGATTTTCAACTGTGTTAACGCATTTTAGCATGGTGATGAAAAGTACTGAATTTATACGAAACCTCCACACTTTCGTAGAAAGTCTGCGTCACAAAGCTTTGTGGTACACGTTTAATACTTGTGCGCTGATGTCTGACGTGAGATGGTAAGACAGCGCTGCTTCCGGCAGTAGATGCATAGTAGCAGTGCTGCAGTACAGTACTGTATCTTCGAGTTACGCGTTAATTTCATGTTCCAGTAATACTGGTAAGACCATTGGAAGGTATATTCTTCCTCATTCGCTCTTATGTTAGCCAAAGTTAGAGGGTGCTGGACTGCCTACACCTCACTAAAGGGGTGCTGAGGTCGGAAAAGGTTAAGAAACGCTGGCCTAGGGGATGGTATGTATGGTTTTACTGGGAGGCGGAGCCACGCCAGTTTGACTACGTCAGGCAGCTTGAGTCTGTCAAAAGTGAGCAAGAGGATAAGGGTGGGAACAAGAATTCCATTAACTTTCTTTTGTAGACGATCAACTACAACACCCTGATCACTTAGCTCGAATAGAAGCTTTTCATTTGAGTAGCGCATGACGTCACGAGAATAGATGACCCCCTTACACTGGTTGAGAATAGCGTGTGGAGTACACGCTACCTGCGTTTTAGGAACAGGAGAAATCGCTCTGAGGCGAGCACTCTCCTCCGGGAACGACACTTCTACCAGGAGACTACTGTCCCTTTGGGGGAGACATTAGGCTTGCGTCCGCAAACTTTGATGAGTGCTCGATGTACGTCAAATATGTCAAGGTCCATAACCGACACACCATCAAGAGACTTGATAACAAGAAACTGTTCATAATATGTTAGCTCGAAAGTATCTGATAGAGTCTGAATGAGAGAGCCTGATAAGCCCTTCTGTGTGTTAACGCATCTTTGTTTCCTAGGCTTGGAATTGAACATTTCTCGGTTCAAATCTGCAGAATTTGAAGCGGAGGGGACAGTGGTCCCAGTTGTACCACCTGTGTCCTGAAAAGGCTCAAGGGTGGCGATAAGGGAAGATCGAAAAGAAGCGGGAGACGTGCGGAGGTTGGGGAGAGAGCGTGGTCGCGAGTGGTGGTGAGGACGCCATAAAATTAAAAAACAACATTCGCTTCCCAGCCCCCCCACCCACCATGGAGCTCAACAAGGGAGAAATGTATGTTGAGGCAAGACGGCTCCCAACAGCCCTTGGGGTAGTGGGGGAAGTATACGCAGCCACTGCCTAAAGTGAGGTGGTAGCCGCGGAACCATTGCGGTGCCCACCAGATAGCAGCCGCTTGACCCTAGCCAACGCATGCATGATTGATCCAGCGGAGCTACACTGGAGGAGCGTGTTGTCCACCGCAAGGAATTACCTCCTGCCCCGCGGTGAACTCAACTCCAAGATGAGGGAGCGCGGTAAGTATACGGGACGCCATGCACGGTAAACACACTAGGAGGCTTAGTTCTGCCCTAGATGTAGACGGGTAAGGACGAGCAACATCACCGGTAGATCCTCTCCACCAGTGATGAAGGAGGAGTGCTTGGTCCACGAGACTGACGGACATCCTACAGAGGCGGACAGGACCCCGCAGGAGGGGACGCCGCCGACCACGCTTTAAGCCCCGCCACCACATCAAGATGACTCCCCACGGCGGGGAACATTGTCAGGAGCATGCGTGTTGATATCAAAGATAGATACAGACTATGAAATATAGAAACAGAATGAGTGAAGAATAAGAGACGAGTTAAGCAAGGATGTATTTTGTCACCAATCTTATTTATTTTATAAACAAAGGAATTAGCAGTCAGTTGAGAAGAATGAATGCAGGAGTGAGAGTTGGGAGAGACAAGGTATGCATGCTGTTGTATGCAGATGATGTGATAGTCATGAGTGAGTATGCAGAGGAGCTACAAAGCTTACTGGATATGGTATATGATTATGGAAGAGATTTTAGAGTGAGTTTCAGCATAAAAAAGCAAGATGATGATAGTAGATAGGTCAGAAGATGAGAGGGATGCTACATGGAGACGTGTAGTAAATGGGCTGCAGCAAGTATGTGAATATGGATGAGCTCAAATTGATGTGAGAAGACAAAGAATGAAAATATTAGTATGGTAAATAAATGGGTTGGCCGATTAGGAAGTGTAGCAGGAAGAATGAGTGTTGCGAGAGGTATGGAAGAGTGTAGCTGCTCCGAGTGTTAAGAATGGTATGGAAGTGATTGCATGGAATGAGAGTGGAATAGACAAGTTAGAAGTAGGACAGAATAGAGTAGCAAGAATGGCACTGAATGCACCAAATTATGCAGTTGTAGAAGCTCTGTGAGGTGACATGGGATGGAGTGCGTTTAGGCCTTTAGGGAGATACACATGAAGGCGACAAAGTAAAGTTGTAACGAATGTAGGATACAAGAGTAGCACGAAAGGTTTATTTGTGGAATGTAAGGAGCAGTAGGCGGCAGAAGAAGTGTATTAAGATGGTAGTGGCACGCCGATTATGTGGGTGCATACATTTTCTGAAGGGAGAGAAAGTGTGTATGAGTAGGTGATGATAATGAAAATGATGCGCGTGATTCTGACTGAAATGGGAAATGAAATTAATGAAGTGATTGAAAGAACGGTAAGAGGAATGGATGGTGTTGTGGCTGGGACTGTGTGGGGAAACGAGTACAAGGATGACTGACGAGGTGGTGAAAGACTTTCTGGAGAAAATGTGGCATGCGGGGTCAAGAAACTATGGCGTGTACATAGAATATGTTGTTGTTTTTCTATTTGTATTTTCCTTTTTTCTCCTTACAGGAGCTGTCGCTACAAAGGTAAGAAACTAAAAGTCACCTATGGAATCAAGATTAAAATATTATAGTCATTGCTCCCAACCAAAGTATTCCATAAAATGTTTGTTGCCATCCTCAGTCCAAGTCCAAGAGTGTAGTGAGACAGGCATGGCGGAGGTACAAGATGACGACCAGTGGTTGTATGGCGATGAAAAGGATGACGGCAAAGAAGAGGATGGCGAACTGAGTGAAAAGACTAATGAAAAAGAGAAAACATCAGAGGTAATCTTGGGAGGCTGGTGTTTAGCCTAGACATGGTTGTGGTGTCCCTTCAGGCTTGCCATTGGAAGGAACCCGTGTTGTGTTGTCAAATATGTATAGGCGTTTTGTAGTATTTGGTCAATCCTTGCATATTAAGATTTTCAGTATTATTTTACATCTTCACCTGCATGCTCTAGAGAATTGAGTGTTATATTTTTGCATCTCCTGATGCATTCTGAGAAGGTTTTCCTAATTAAATTTGTCGCAAATTCCTAGTTTCTGAAATATTCGATGTTTTCTATGAAACCTTCGAAAAGTAAAGTTGGTATTTCTACATAACTACTGCTCGGACGAGCTTTTTATATTTTGTTACCCAAAAGTTAGGCATTTCACCCTAGCCTTTTTTCACCGGATTGCCATATATGACCTATATTTGATTATAATAACGAGCACCGCCTGAAATCTTGACATATGTTGAGTACACTATGTATAGTATGTAGGACTTCATATCTATATCGATGATATGGTAAATGGTAATGGTAATGTTAATGTATTGGTAAATATTCGTAAGACGACCCATTCGATATCTCCTTACCGTTATAATGCACTGCAAATTCAACCTCAGTAACTTGTTCAGATCACCTCAAATAGCTAAGCTGCTGAACTACAGTAAAAAATACGAATATTTTTTTTCCTTCTCTTTGAAAAGTAGTTTAGTTTGGTTTGAACAAGGTTATGTTATTTGTCAATATAAGGTATGGTATGGTTAATTTAATTTGTTATATTATGTTAATTTAGAAGCTATCAAACGTTTTCTATGACTAAAAATAGGGTGTTGTGTGAGGTGCAGACGCCATTTTTTTTTTGGCCACACGCTATTCTGGTGTAGATGTAAAAATTTACGGAAAAGAATAGCTTTGTTAGCATAACCTTTACAGAGCTGTAGATGAACAAGTCTAACCAACACTAATCCAACCAAACCTAACTTAATGTAACCTAAAAAAAATTAGTATTTTTTCTGTAGTTGAGCGGCATAACTGTTTAAGGTGATCTGAACAAGTTTCTAAGGTTGAATTTGTAGTGCATTATAAAGGTAAGGAGATATAGAATGTGTTCTTACAAATATTTACCGATGAAATGCTGTGATTTACGCAAAAAGAAAATTTTGTCTTGTAGGTAAATCTGCATAACTACAGCCCCCAGACCCACCAAACCTATCCTAACCTAACCTAAACTGGGCCGCGTTCAGCGAGGTGGGGGGGTGAAGAATTTGCCCACCGAACGATATTGGACACAGCGACGTCGCTGTTTTTTTTTTTTTTTTAGTGTTGAGATAATCAGCTGATTGAGCCAACATGGCAGCGCACCCTCTTCATGGGCACCTTTATCGCCGTAGAAAAAACTTGCTGATTAACATATAATAGAGTCTGGAGCAATTATAGCCGCAGTAAACACAGTATTTAGGTGGCAAGAAGATGTGAGGAGATAAAAGAAGCCGTAAACTCTTGTGAGAGTAGTGATATAGCGTAGGTGATTGTGTGGCTGGTAAATTTTTAGCTCTCCCAATGCACTTGGATGTAAATAACACACTTCGTATAAAAAATTATCCATTTCGAACGATTTTGACATTGATTTTCGTCGCAAATGCATATCTAATAAGACATCCTCATCAACCCCCAACAATTCTGGGGACCTGTGGGAATGCGGGTTTTTTGGGAGAAGACAAAATACAATGATTGTCAGTAAATAGTTTGTTATTTCTGCATAACTACTGCTTCGACGATATCGATATAAATATGAAGTCGTACATACTATACATCTAATGTACTCAATACATCTGTAAAGGTTTCAGGCGGTTATGTTATGTTAGATTATGGGGTATAATTTTACATCTTCACCATTATGGAGTCTGTATACGAAATAAAATGTCTGCAATTCGTCCAACTCCCTACTCTTGCTCATAGAGAACATTTGATAGCTTCTAAATTAACCTAGGTAAAGTTTTTTGAAGATGAACCAGTCTGTTTTTTGGACAAAGCAATTTTTTTCCTGATAGATTTTTATGTGTTTTGAATAAATCTGATGTTTGTTATGCAATGCATTTTTTCCCAAAGTAAAAATTGCCACAAAAAAGTGAAATTAATTCAAACCATCAAAGTCAATAAGAAAAAAAAAATTTCAGTAACCCTAAGCAAACCTAATTAACCAACCTAACCTAAGCAAACATAATCAAACCTAACCTAACCTATCTGAGCAAGTATCTGAGGTTGAATTTACAGTGCATTATAAAGATAACGAGATATCGAGTGGGTCATCTTACAAATCTTTACCTGATTTGGTTAAAGAAGGTTAGATTTAGTTAGGTTAGTCTTATTTAGATTTGCTTGGGTTAGATTAGTTTTAATTAGGTTTGCTTAGGTTTACTGAAAGAAATTTTTTTCCTATTGATTTTGATGGTTTCGAATTAATCTGACTTTTTTGTGGCAATTTTTACCTTAAGGAAAAAAAATTGCTTGGCATAGCAAACATCAGATTAATTAAAAACACATCAAAATCTATCAGAAAAAATTGCTGTCAAAAAAAAGACTGGGTCGTCTTATAAATCTTTCCCTAAACCTAACCTAACATAACATAAATTAACCAAAACCCTAACCTACATTGACAAACATCAGAACCTTGTTAAAACGAAACTAAACTTTACTTTTCGAAGAGACAGCTCTGAATTCTCTAGAGATTCTGATGATATAAATTAATACCGGTTAGGTTACGTTAGGTTATGGTTAGATTAGGTTTGGCTAGGTACAGTTTGGCTCAGTTAGGTTCCGTTATATAAGCTTTCTTTATTTAATTACCCAAAAGTTAGGCCTTTTAGTTTAGATTTATTTTCCTGATTGTTATATTATAGCCTGAATCTAGGTAAATTTCTCGAAGTAAATTGCTCGACAGTAAATTGCTCAAGAAATAATTTCTCAAACTATCAATTGCGCGACAGTAAATTGCTTAAGAAAATAACCTAACCTAACCTAAATAAAAAAAATTCCGTTCTTGATTCTAACTTTTCAATTAATAAAAATAGTTGTATTTTTTTTTTTTTATGAGCTTTGTTTCATATTGTTTTCTAAGTGGCAATAGTAGGATTATGTGACTCAGAAGATGATCCCAGCATTGTACATCGTTCTTGGCAACTCACCCAGTCTTTTCAGGTGTCCAAACTATCTGAATATTCATATTAAATTATTGCTGTAATTTACTTAAAAAGTAATGTCTTTTTAGGTAAACATGATAGAAAACCAAGAAAATTTATTGACTTGTAAAATACAATAGATTAATCTTAGATTATAAACAAACATTCAAGACACAAACCCATATACATCAATGAATACAAGTATGTAGAAAATTATGTACATACATGTTTGGGAGACTGCACTGTGTAAAAATTTTAAATGAAAGTAGAGGAATAATATGGAGATAACATTAGTGTCTTTTCCCGAGGTTATTACTTGCATGTCAGATATAATTAAGGTGTTTCCCTATCAAGTCTGTCATTTTATATCGCCTCTGTCTGTATGTAGACAGTTAGGTACAGTAGGCGTTGTGTTATCAATAGTCAGATTTTAGGGTGTTTCTTGACCATCTGTTGTAAGACCAATTCCTGATTACCGAGATGGCGATATTAAACTGTCTTACTTCATCATATACACGAATGTATTGACTTCACTGTCTTAATTACTTATTCTACAACTTCAAAAGACCTTAGTACATTGTTCCTGGATGAACCTCAGTCTCTGACAGATCAGAAACTTAGCTTAAACATCTCCGACAGTGGAAATCTAAGAATCTGTGGCTAAAATGTAAACAAAAAAACATTCTACCAGTCTCAGTTCAAGTCCCCTCGGCACATGCTCTGAGACCATAGTGATGCATATCGATGACATCGATGCCATCGCTACGAAACGCAGCGTTGTGATTGGCTGAGCTCGGCTCATGATCGATGCGGGAGGCGCTACCGAACGCGGGGCTGAACTCACGCAATAACCTCTTAGCTGGGGGGGAAAAGTTCCCCAGACTCCTCCATCTAATCTAACCTAACTTTAACCTTAATCTATATTGACAAATAACAGAACCTTGTTCAAACCATGATTCTGGCACCTTGTATTTAGTATAAATCACTGTATCTTGTCCCAAGAATCGCCAGAATCTCGCATTCTCACAGGTCCCCAGCCTTCAGGGATCGTAAGGTAGTCCACAGTGTCCTCAGGACAAAGCACTTTGACCTCAACGTAAAAAGGGTATAAAGCTACATTACTTGAGTTGAAAGAGTCATGGGTAAAAACATGCTGGATGGGAGATTGGGAGACCGTAAGGTAGCCCATAGTGGTTCCTGGAAGAAGTACTCTAACCTCAGTGTAAAAACAATATAGAGCTAGTTTTGCCCCAGGAAGAAACGTGTTTGTGATCATCAGTGCATTGCAGATTCATTAAAGGAATTGTTATGTTATGTTAGTGATTTGGGCACCTTGTTTTTGGCGTAAATCACTGGCGTACTTACTAATAGCAGTTTAGCTATGGCTGAAGAACAGCAGCAGGCACTGCAGCCCACTGTTCCCAAAGTCAGATAGGGAGGTTGTGTACCCCTGCTTTGCACTACAAACTGTTTCTTGTAGATGTATTTTTATTTTTTTAATGGTTTCAGGAAGTGAATAGTATCCATACTATAAGCTGAACCAGGGTTTATACAGAAAACATAACTAATAGCTATGTAAGGCCTGCAGAAAGCCCATATCTCCTTAAAATTCTTGCTTCATCTTATGGTTTCTTATTAGTAGATGACAATTATGTTTAAACAAAAAAAAGCATTTGTAATGGTGCAACAAAATGCTTTCCTATAGGATTTAGGGCGAAAAAAGGCTGTGATATCGCCATGGCTGTTTAATATTCTTATGGATGGATGTATGAGAAAAATGAAAGCCAAAATGTAGAATGTAGGTGTAAGACAAAATTAATGGAATGGGATGGGCAATGGTGGTATGCTTGTTTGTAGAGAATGAAGAGGAACTTCAAAGAGTGATAGATGAATATTATAGTGTATGTATGAATAAGAAGCTAAAGGTGAATGCTTGGAAAAGTAAGGTTGAGGGTCTTTGATAGGAGGGAAGTAGAGATGATGGGCTTTAATTCATGTAATAGGGTGAGTGTGCCAGCAGTAGAAAGGTGTGAGGTATTTCTAGGAGAGGAAATGAAGAAAGTGAAAAAGTTAAAGTATTTGTGAACAGTCCTCTGCAAACATGGAGAGATGGAAGGAGAAATAAGACAGAAAATTATGAAAGACAGGTGTGTCATAGGATCACTTGCAAGAATTATAAGAGGAAGGAATGTATCCATGGAGATAAAGAGTGGGTTAAGGAACAGGCAGTGGTGTAGTGGTCAGTATTCGGGCATGGGAGCCTAGGGTCCCGGGTTCAAATCCCTGATATCTGCTGACCACTTTTCAGTATTTGATATTATTGCCGAGTGGCCAAAGACTACCCAAATTGCTGCCATACTGTCCTCAGACAGGACTTACAATGTTAATATGCATCTGAGGCTGTAGCAATAATAAGCCTCAGACTTTCTCAACATATTCAAGAGAGAACATAAACATTCGAGGCGTTACTATAAAAATTTTAAAACCTACGCCAAATAACAGGCATAAGGCAGTCCTTCTCCGCCTTCACATAAAAAAGTCTACTGGTGCCAACGGTTTCTGATATAGCACACACAAAAAAGTATTCTGCCAACACTGACTTAGGAATAGGGATGGAATAGGGGATAGCAGTCAAGAGTGAGTGTTGTGGAAATGAGTTGTCTGAGTAGAGCATGTGTCATGACAAGATGGTAGGGTGAGAGCAATGAAAACATTTATAAAAGATGGATCATGGGATCTTGGGCCAATGAAGTGAAGTGTCGTGTAGTGGAATAGATGATAGGAAATATTTTGAGGTAGTTTGGTCATCTTGAGAAAAAGAAAATTGAAGAGTTTGTGTAGAAAGTTAATATGAGTGAATTTGAGGGTCATAGGAGGAGAGAAGGGCCAGTTGTAAGATGGAAGGATAGGGTAAAGTAGTATGTGCATGAAAGAGGTGCTGAGAGAGGGGGAACAGTTAAATAGATAAGGAGGGAGTGTGTGGATAGGGAGAAGTGGCAGCTCCTGTTGTGTCCAGCTCCTTGGAAATGCTTCTGGAGGGAACGAGGCATCATAAACTATAGATAAATGAATTGCAACCAAATGCACACTCAGTGAAATTTAATGGTTAAAGTTTTGTTAATGTTACATATAAATTTGATAGGATAAATAACATAACGCATTTTCGAGGTTAAGGTCGAAAAATGCCTTTTTCGGTGCGATGCCTCCCCCTTAATCCATTAAATGCAAATTCTGCATTTGTGAATTTTTTGCATGACAAAGGGGAAAATTATTGATTATTTAGAAAATTTATAGATTGAATGTTCTTTATTATGATTTGCTTGTAATTTTGATTGATAAACTCAAAAAATGCCAGAGCAGCAATATTAAAGGTTCCTTTATTTCTACAGGAAAATGATATAGAAGAAACAACAGATGGAGGTGGAGGAGGAGAAGAGGCAGAGAAAGACAAAGATGAAGACAAGGAAAAAGACAAAGATAAAGAAGGAGAAGATAAAGAAGACAAAGGTATTCTATTGCATGTTTCTCTATTATATGTTATTATAATAAATTAATGATTAATGGTTCCCCACAGCATCTAAATATTTACTTTGTTGTGACTCTAGATGTCCTGGTAAGTCCTTTAACTTTCTCTTTACCTTAATTTCCTATATATCAAACTAATTTAGCCAAAAAGCATGCAAGAATTTTTTCATATATGTGAGTGTTAACAAAATGGCTCCTTGAGTCAGGTACTGGGATCATGCATCTCAGCATATTAGTTTCTCACCACCTACTTCCTTCTTCACCCCTCTAGCTCTGTCAGTAGCTTATTGTACTTGATCTATAAAATCCAGGATAAAAATGAAGAAAAATACAGTGACAGTCCTTAAAGAATGGAAAAGATTGATATAATGCCTATTTACAAAAATATAAACAAAAAAGCCACTTAATTATAAACCAATGTCATTGACCAACATAGTCTGTAAGATATATGAGAAGGTTATCAAGAAACAGTAGATGGAATACTTAGAAAGGGAAGGAGTGCAGGTTTTAGATTTTTTATACTGACGCCTCGTTTTTCTTCGTTTTCTTTGTTGAGAGGCTCTTGCTACCACGGAAGTTCTTCAATGCATATAACTTTGCAAATCCCATTGACAATAGTGTTATGGCAATATGTGGGTGATTTTTGGCCACTCGGCGGTTATTCCATATAAAAGTGGCCAGCTTGTCGGGGGACTCTGAACTTATTCAAAGTGATGAAATGTGGTTCAGAATGAAAAATCTGAATGGAGGGAAGTAAAAAGTGGTATACCACAGGGATCAGTTTTGGCTCGAATAATGTTATAAGTATAGGTAAATTACATGACAGGAGTAAGCAGTTACATAAGCCTGTTTGCAGATGATGCAAAACTACTAAGGAAGATAAGAAACCACAAGGATTGCGAGGAATTACAGAATGACATAAACAATATATATGCATGGTAAATGGAATTTAATGCAAAACAAATGCCATATATTGGAAATTGTAAAGAATGGAATGAGACCCTCATGAACGTGTAAGTTAGGACAAAATATTATATCAATAGAAAAAGAAGAGAAAGATTTGGTAGTGGCAATGCAAGACAACTTATTACCAGAGAAGCATATAGATGAAATATTTGGTAACACATTCAGAATGCTAAGAAATATATGGATGGCTTTTCACATCCTAGATATATTTATGGATGGCTTTTCATTTCCTAGATGAAGATATGATGAAATAAATTGTAACTAGAATGATTAGACCAAAATTGGAATATGCAGAAGTAATATGGTCCCCACACCAGTAAAAACATTGTTGAAATTTTAAAGAATACAGACAACATAAACTAAGATGGTGCTAGAATTAGCCTGTTCGCAGCTAAGGTCGTAGACACCTATCAGCGCTAGAATTTTTAATTTTCTCCGCTTTTCTGGGGCAAAGGGATGTCTTAGTTAATTTAAAAACCGATGTGCAGAAAAAATACGACATGAATTGCTGCACATGTGTATTTAAAATTATAAACATAACCTTAATGTTATTATTCTTACCTACTGGTGCATGATAAGGCTTTGTTAATTGTATTATAAGATAAAGCTACAATTAGGTAATTATTATTTTTTCAGTAAGTATGAGCAGTAAAAATAAAAGGATGTTGATTTCGGCTTATACATTTTATCTGAGTGTGTTAAAAAATATTGGAAATCACTGTCACGTCCTATTTACGAAGGTGATCAGTGGAAGAAAAAAAACTGCACCGCTGCCAGACGTACGACGTAGTATAGTAAGCGCCGTTAGGAAGACTGCTATTTATCACTTTAGGGAAATTTTACTTCTAATAAACCCTTGCCACAGCATTTGCAGCTGACAATGCCATCAGGAGTTACTCTGAGTAGCCTGCTAGTGTTTGTTGTGGTTTGCTGCCAGTAGCCGAGGATATAGTTATCGTACTGGAAAAAATTAAGTGCGACACAAAGTTATATTTTCTATACATTACATGGATTTACCTATTGTTTGGTACATTCAAATGAAAGTATGTATCGGTATACGCCCATTGAGGTCAGTAGAAAATGACAAATTGCTTGCCTTGATACAAATTTAAGCTGTTAAGAATATAATCTGAAATTATGAATAGAGGCTCAAACGATGTCATATGCCGTCAGACATCATGATATTAATTGAGTTAAATTTCAGATGCATTAATGTGCAACAATATGTACCGTTTCGGTATAGACACTATCTTCTCATCTGCTTTCTATGCTGCCACCACGACACCACTTGGGCATCGACACTATCTTCACTAATATGTCTATCACTATTACTACTATTAGGGCCTTTCCCTGGGGCAGATGAGAGAGAAAAGAAAAGAATCAAATGGATAAATGAACAGGCTTTAATTAATGATAAAATAAGAAATGTACTTGCAATATCCGTGGTGGTGCTCTTACAAACAACTTATCCTACCACACACGACACTTTACACTGCACAAAAATAAACAAACATAGATACAAATGAAGATATTACTAGCTAAAATCCTACCTATGTTACATGAGGGGAACTGATGGAAACTAGCCAAAACACACTCACGGCAATCATGTTTGCGTGTCACCTATCCTTGTCCTTGTCCTGTCGTCCACAGCTTACAGGCCACATTACCCAGGCAGTCTTTGGCACTCCGTCAGAAGCCTGACGGTAGAAGACAGTTGATTGCTGATCCTCCTCGGGAGCTATAGCCGTGAGGACAGTATTACATTAGTCATTAATATTAACACGATGGTTTTTCTCAAGTGTTTGGCAAGTTCCTAGGACCACAAGTTTCTTACCTGACCAGAGCAGAGTCACGGAACACTAGTGACTGACCTCCCGTCCAGACCAGTATATATACCACTCGCTTTCAGTGACGTCACAAGTTTTCCCATCATCCCTCATATCTAGTTGTCCCTACTCTAACGATAACAAGGTGTTTAACGAGTGTTAAGAATACGAGGATTTAACCTGTGATTCCGTAAAGGAATCACCGTAATGATAATTGGCTAGTTGCACTCAGTACACGGCTTTCCTCTTTAAAAATAAAAAAAATCCTTGTATTCTCACACTCGTAAGATCATGAAGGTTTACAATATAGTCAACATTTGACGGAACCAGTCTTCTTCCGTATCTTTGGGTGTCCACGTTTCCACACTCCTTTTCTCTTCTTTCTTCTTGTCTTGAGCAAGACTTCTGAGTCAGACGTGACTCGACCTCCTGGTCGAAATAGGTGAAACCAACTCCCACCAGTCCTGGCAAGCTGAGCAGGGTGGTGATCCTCGGCGGGGCTTCACCAAGCCTTCGTCTTTGGGGGGGTAACTTCCAGGTCCTTTCCCTGGGGCAGAGTCCAGAGCCCCCAGGATTGCGGTGATCTCTGCTTCAGCTGCGGGACCAGTGTTTCAGCTCGGCATCTCCTCAGCTGCAAAAGAGTTTATAGGCAGTAACCTTTCCTTTAACCACCCAGGAGTCTGTTTATTAATCTATCTCCTCAACACTCCTCTACGTATCTCCTCACTGGCCTCCGTTGTCGGGCTGTGCGTGGCTCTTCCATATCATCCTCATCTCCAGAGGGCAACACGATCTCGCTCATGTCGACTATATACCCCTCATCACCCACAAAACGTTTTAATTTGTCCGCGGCCTGGTGGATTGTGTCGCCACTGAAAGTGTTTTCCAAGTCGTACAACACTCCTCCCTGCTTCACTTCTTTGACTTTATAGGGGCCAATCCACTTTATCCCTAGTTTTCTTTCGATGGAAGAGCTAATTTGTTCTTTCTTTACCCACACTAAATCACCCACACTTACAGTTTGCTCTTTCCTACCGAGATTAATTCGTGCCAACCACTTCCTGCTGTTGTCACGGGATGTTTGTTTCACTACCTCCAGGGCGACACCAATGTCTATCTCATTGTCCACCTGTGGTAGAGTTATCCCTATAAATCTCAGAGCATGGCGATTGAACATTAAATAGTGTGGTTGCTCTCCTGTGGTCTCGTGTACCGCCGCGTTCAGAATTTGTTGGCACTGTGTGAGATAGTCGGGCCACTTAGTTGGTTGACCCTTACTCAAACACGCTAACACGAACTTAAGGGTTCTATGTAGGCGTTCGGTGATGGAGTTTCCTTGAGGATTGTATGGGGTGGAGTAAACTTGGTGAGTTCCGTGGGCTTTACAGAAGTCAGCCAGGAGGTGAGAACGGAACTCGCAAGCATTATCGGCTAGGAGCGTTTTTGGCCTTCCATAGTCCCCCACGTATGATCTAATACCCCTAACTATCTCTTCAGCCTGCCTCGAACGTAATTTTAACAATTTTACAAACCTTGAAAAATTATCTACTATGGTTAATACATATCTATGACCTCCTCGAGCAGGAGTCATTTCAGTTATATCTACACTGATTCTATCCAAAGGCTGGTTTACACGAGGCAATTCTCACCACTGCCTTTGCAAAGTGGAGGCTGACTTAGTTTGCTGACAAGTTAGGCATTCTCTTACAAATTTCTTCACATCTGCCTTTAAATTTGGCCAATAAAAATATTCTTCCGCCTTTAATATTGATTTGAGTTGACCTAAATGCCCTGATTCTTTCTCATGAACAATAGTAAGTGCTTTCTTTTTCATCACCGTGGGCACCACCAACAAATAGAGCAAGGTGTTATCTCTTTTATGTTTAGAATAGTAAAGGACTCCATCTTCCACAATGAACTGATTTAAGATTACTGGAGGATATTTATGTCGTGGTACTTGTCCTTCTAAGTATTCTTTCATTTCTCGCCAACGGGGTTCATCTACCTGGGCTTGTATGAACTCATCTTTGGTCATCCCTAGGAAAGTATCTTGCCCTACCATTCTAACTACCTTAACTGGACGGCTTAGTTGATCAGCCACCACGTTCTTAGATCCGGCTTTATATTCTATTTTATACTGAAACTCCCTCATCTCTAATATCCACCTATTCATCCTGGGCAATTTTGTTCTTTGCCTGAACACAGAAATGAGGGGTTGATGATCGGTGCAGATCAGGACGTGCACTCCCCACAAATAATGGTGAAAGTTCCGGCAGGCTAACACTACAGCTAACGCTTCCCTGTCGGTTGTGGAGTATCTTATTACGGCCGGTCTTAATTTCTTTGCAAAGAATCCTATCACTCGTGGTTCTTTCCCATCATATTGCATCAGCACTGCCCCTACATGAGTAGCACTAGCATCGGTTTCTAATATAAACTCCTGATTCATTACTGCTTTAGAAAGGATTGGGGCATGGGTTAGTTTAAATTTTAAAGTCTCAAAAGCATTCTGACATTCACTGGTCCAGTCAAGTACTTGGCCTTTTTTAGTAAGGTTGGTAAGAGGGACCAGAATCTTTGAGAATTTTTCAATGTGGCAGCGATACAATGAGCACATCCCGATGAAAGGTCGCGTTTCCTTGATAGTAGTGGGTGGCTTCATTTGGGTTATTGCGTCTACGTTACATGGGTCAGGACGATACCCTTCCTTTGACACTATATGTCCTAAGAATTTTACTTGTCTTTGACCAATATTACACTTGGAGAGGTTAAGTTTTATACCTACGGACCTTAAGTGTTTAAATAACTTTTCCAGCCTCTCAATTAAAGTAACGTAGTCTGCCGCATACACAATAAGATCATCAAGATAACTTTTAACCCAATTTTCTTTAAGTAGGGGGGCTAGAGCTTGGTTCATTTGTCTAGCAAATAAAGCGGGGCTGCAGCTCAAACCGAAAGGCAGTCTTTTAAATCTATAGAGTGAGATTCCATCACTAAAGGTAGTTAGGTCCCTGCTGGATTGATCGAGGGTGATTTGATAATATGCATCCTTCATGTCCAAGGTGGCATAGTAGTCACTTCCTGATACATTATCTACTAACTCTTCTAACTTAGGAAGAGGATGAATATCCATAGCTAGTTGTTTATTTACTTTTCTATAATCTAAACAGAGTCTTTTGTCTCCCCCTGGCTTATTAACTAAAACTATTGGGGACAGCCAAGCCACAGTTGAACTTTCGATAATACCTTTCCCTTCTAACTCCTTTAATATTGACTGAATCGCCTCCTTTGCTTTCTCGGGATAACGATATAGAGGTGTACGGCAAGGTCTTGGATCGTCTACCTGAATATGAGCTTGTTCTGCTTGAATTAAACCTAACTCGCCTGGATGTACTATAAAGAGTTCTTGATGTTGTTGGATGAATTGTTCTTTCTGTTCTGGATTTAAATGTGACCAATCACGAGATTCTAGGATGGACTGCAGTTTTTCCCAGCGTGTTTGGTAATTACTAACACAATCATTCTCAGGTCCGAGAGCCTCACTAATATGGGAAATAGTAACGGGGGTGTCTTCTGTTTCTAATTGTTCATCTTGCACTCGTTCATAGGTGACTAACAATGTTCCGGGGTGCAAGGTTAACCCTACCTTGGTGTTATTAATGATGGGGATAAACAAAGTTTGATCTTTAGTGACAGTCATAACCATTGGTATTCCATTCTGGACGTATTGATGTTTGGCTTCAACCATTACTACAGTGTTAGGTTGTTCATCGACTTTAACTTCCACCATGGTCGTTAAGTAACAGTCCAGGTGTTTACGAGTAGTTAATCGGCCATATTTGGGGCGGTTATTGGGATGGTTATTAGGGGCGGGTCGTGTTTCTCTTACCACCCTTTGAACTTTACTATATTCATTTGCTGCTAACACTAACGGATAAGTCAAGTTATTCCAATAAACTTTTCTTGCTTGATAATCTAACGTAAATGTAGCTTGACTGATGGCATTCATACCGAGGAAGGCTGATGGACACAGATAATTATCAGGAATTACCGCTACTTTAATGGTAATTGGGTGATTACTGGTACTAGAAATGGTAACACTAGCTTGACCCAAAACTCGTAATTTACGACCAGTAATTCCTTGCAATCGGGGAATTCTTGAACTATGTTTTATTTCCAGCCCTAATTCTTCTGCTGCGCTAAGCTTAAGTAGAGATACATCACTACCTGTATTTAACATTACTTCGAGCACATGGTGGTTAACGTCCAGGTTAATGACCGGTGATTGTCACGCTATTCTCCCTCGAGTCATATCAATTCTCCCGGGACAACCTGGTTGTCCTCTTCGACAATTCATCCGCAGGCAATCATAGCAGGAGCCTGGGCGAGGTTGTTTACGACTCTGCTATAAGAATGACTATTAGCTTGACAATAAGGGCAGTATTTTCCTCTCCTATCTCATTGTCTAAGTCTCCTCTCGACTCTTTCTAAATTGCCCCTTTCTGTTGGTGTTCTCGGAGGGTTACGGGCTATGGCACCTTGGGATGGTAAAGGTGGTTCAATTGTTTGCAATTTAACCCGTTGTTGTGCTAGCACCACTATTCTCTCATTATCTAATTTGCTCATAAACTTTTTAAGGGTTACATTCTGGTCCAAGTATAACTCTAGCCTATCTCTACTTTCTTTAGGCATGCCTTTCAGTAGTTTGTTTTTAATGAGTTGTTCAGTGTTAGGCACCTCTCCCGATTTTGTCTGTACTTCTAACAACGCAAGTTTACATTTTAGGCTGGTTACAAATTCTATTGGGTCTTCGTCATACGTATATTTTAAATCGTTCAAGGAATCAAAGATACGGTCTTCACTTTGGTCTGTGAGTTAGGTGCTTCTTAAAGTTCTCCCATGACATAATTTCTTTATTAAGGATATTCTGAATGAATAGTGAAAGAGGTGCATCTACTCGCATCCGAACTATTTGTTGTCGTTCGTCTGTTAACTGAGAACAACTTACTACCTGTGACAAGAAAACAGTGAGTTGTCCCGCGCCGTCCACACCATTCAACTGACGTAACTCCAGAATAGGGATATCACGTGGCTTCAAAAAGGTTTTAACTGGTTTTTCAAGGGGGGGTGCAGATTCCCTGCGGCGCAGTTCACATATTAAATCCTCAACACAAAACCTTAAATTATCCACTTCCCTTTCTAACGACTCCATTTTCCTCTGATCGTGATGACCCACTTCTGAACACTCTGGTTTTATTGTTCCACCAACCGCTTGTTCACCCACTTCTGTTGCTTCCTCTTGGGGAAACCACGAGTCACCTAACAAGTCTATCTGAGAATTCATAATTAAAATTTAATGGGGGGGGGAAGCGATCCACACAACCTAAGAAAAGAATTGCTCTTCCTTTTTCAAATCTAACCCGCGAGTTCAATCTTAATCACCCTAATCAAAAGTTAAAGCAAAAAAAAAAAAAAAAAAAAAAAAAGTTCAAGAACAAAAAAAACTTCCTTGTTAAATTTAGTCAAGCCGCATCCACGCAGATACGGGGGGGTGGAAGGGTGCTCGGCGACCCGAAGGTCGCGACTCACTTACTAGTCCTGGGGTCCAGTGCCCGCAGGGGAGACTTTGAGCACTCTTACCACCCTGGCTGAAAATGTGGTAAAAAGGATTCCCCTAATTGCTAGTCTGGGCGTAACCCCAGTGTGCCTCAGGTTGGAAGACATGGGCGTTGTTAATGGCGCCTCTCAGCTTGTCCTTTACCCTCTCTCTACCTTCACTGTTAAAGTGTACTCCGTCCGATCTTAAGGAGTATAAAAATGGCTTGGCACCAAAGGAAATAAATTCCTTACCCCGCAAAGCTCTCTTTTAGAGTTTGTTGTTGACTCCCTTGGCCACTTTATTATAAGCTTCCTGCTCGATCCTAGGCCTCCAACGTATTTCAGTTAGGCGTGGCTCAACTAGACAAATCTTTACCCTGGGGGTGCAACGAGCCTCCAGTTGTTCTACAATAAGTTTTATGTTATTGACGATGTCCTTTACCTGATGCCGGGGGTGGATGTTATTACTCCCCAGCCACAAGATCACCATGTCATAATGGCCATTGAATACAGCGGTCAGGTGTTCATTATAAAAAAAAGACCGGGCTGTGGCTCCAGGTGATCTAAATATCTGGACATCAATAGGAGAGGGTAAATGGTCCAGATGAGAGGGCACTTGGCTGTGCCCTACAATTGCTACTTTAAACATCTAAATTAATATTATCACTATTACTACTCTAAGAGAATAACAAAAAATTTATTGGAGGGGGGCTAACTACCGTATTTTATGGCTTACAAGACGCTGCATCTTGGAAGACACACCCTAATATTGGAGAGAAATTTTGAGAAAAAAAATTGTCATTCTCACACAAAAACAGCTTCACCATATCCATGAATTTATGTAACCTTTTCTTAAACTATCTATTGTCTCAGCACTCACCACAAGTTTGCTGGAGTACTCACCACAAATGTACAACTAGGTAATTACAACTACCGTTGGTTGGGGATTTGTTGGGGCCGAGTAGCCTGTGGTACCACAACAGTCCCCGACATAAGAGTTTGTTTACATTCATCACTCGTCCGATCTTGTCCGTATAGCGATAATAGTTGGTGGTTAGTAAATATACTATACATCTTTCATTGTCCAAGGGTGGTTTTATTTTCATAAAAGTGAATTTAAAATTTTTTAAAATATTAAAGTCAAAGAAATTTCATTCATTGTCAAACCCCAAGAACTCATCACTGCTGGATGGGGCTTGTGGCTTGGCTCCAGGAAGGTTTATGGTATTGGAAATACTTGTAACAAGTAAGTACTGATGTTATATCATATAAAAGGCTGAACTGAATAGTTACTTAAGTTACCTCATAATGTAATAACATCATACAAATCCACGTCCCTATCGGGCGAGCCAATACTACAACATTCGTCTTGGAAGACGCACAAGTATTTTACATGGTATTTTTTAGGAAAAAAAGTGCGTTTTGTAAGCCGTAAAATACGGTATCTACCTAACTAGCACTACGTAGCGTCCTCCGGACAACGTGGGCTGATGCGTAATTTACATCTACACCGCTACCATCACTGTACCGTTTCGGTATTGACACTATCTTCTCATCTGCTTTCTATGCTGCCACCACAACACCACTTGGGCATCGACACTGTCCACTAATATGTCTATCACTATTACTACTATTAGGGCCTTTCCCTGGGGCCGATGAGAGAGAAAATAAAAGAATTAAATGGATAAATGAACAGACTAATTAATAATAAAATAAGAAATGTACTTGCGATATCCGTGGTGGTGCTCTTACAAACAACTTATCCTACCACACACGACACTTTACACTGCACAAAAATAAACAAACATAGATACAAATGAAGATATTACTAGCTAAAATCCTACCTACGTTACGTGAGGGGAACTGATGGAAACTAGCCAAAACACACTCACGGCAATAATGTTTGCGTGTCACCATCCTTGTCCTGTCGTCCACAGCTTACAGGCCAGATTACCCAGGCAGTCTTTGGCACTCCGTCAGAAGCCTGACGGTAGAAGACAGTCGATTGCTGATCCTCCTCGGGAGCTATAGCCGGGAGGACAGCATTACATTAGTCATTAATATTAACACGATGGTTTTTCTCAAGTGTTTGGCAAGTTCCTAGGACCACAAGTTTCTTACCTGACTGGAGCGAAGTCACGGAACACTAGTGACTGACCTCCCGTCCAGACCGGTATATATACCACTCGCTTTCAGTGACGTCACAAGTTTTCCCATCATCCCTCATATCTAGTTGTCCCTACTCTAACGATAACAAGGTGTTTAACTGTTGAACGAGTGTTAAGAATACGAGGATTTAACCTGTGATTCCGTAAAGGAATCACCGTAATGATAGTTGGCCAGTTGCACTCGGTACAAATACACCTGTGTAAGCTTGTAAAACTTGCCCCAAAGAGTATTTATTTTTCGGCAAAAATGACAAAATCTGGCGCTGTCTGGTATCAAGATGCTCACTGTGAACAGGCTAATTGGGAGACCTAACATATGATGAAAGATTGAAAGAAATGCAATTAAAAACGCTGAAGGAAGGATAGAGGGTATAACACTAGTATTTTCGATCCAAAGTATGAATCTGAAATTCTCACCTCAAAAAATTCATCAACGTTCTGACATGTAGGAGGAGTTTCAGTATTCTAAAGCCCATTTTAAAGTGTTGAAGAGCATTTAAAGCGACCCATGTACAGGGTGGTGATTTACTTGAAGGGCCAGTTTGACACACATATACTCTAAATATCTGATTAGTTTTATTCAACAAAGCAATTATATAATGCTTTGCTATCTGGTGAGGCATGACAACTACAGCAACCAAGGGGGAAGCCACTCTTAGGTCTCAGTTGTCCTTGAACTGTTAAAGGAAGAGATGGTGCGGCGCAGTCTACGCTTAACTTTAACATTTTCTCCAAAGTAGTTTTTCCAACTTTATGCCATTGGGAAGCCTAGCGTGCGAGTAGACCAGCTCAGAGTCCTGAGTTCGAGTCCCTCAATGAGCTGGCCATTTTTATTTAGAAAAACACCGGTGATTTGGAAAAAGCCATAACCATGGAAAGTCTATTGTGTGAAGTGATAATTTAAGGTAACAAAATTAAATCGTCGGAAGGATTGTTGTGATCAAAGGTTTTACTCAAGATGCAGATATCATCTAAACCATGGTGAGAATACAGGCTAAAGAAGACAGAATAAAGATAGAGATGAGGGGAACAAAGGATGGATAAAATCAGTTGAGAAGTTTTTGCAATGAATGAACATCATGAGTCAAATTTCAATTAATGGTGTAAGGAAATAAGTGATTTGAAGAATGAAATAGATAAGCCCAATGAGGTAAAGGATGAGAGGGTAAAGGAGATTGAGAAATTGGAGAGTGAAAATGAGACCAAGGAAATGAGAGATGATGTTAAAGATTTTGTTAACGATGAAGTAAAGCCTAAGATTTTGTTAACGATGAAGTAAAGCCTGAAAGGAAGAAAAAGAGAAAGATGAAATTAGCTTCAAGAAAATATTTGAATATATGGAACACAGAGAACATGGAAAAGGAAGTAAATATAGTAATTAAAACAAAAGAAAACTGAGTCAGTGATGCAGTAAAGAAGAAACAGAATGTGATAATATTTGGGTTAAAAGAAAAGACCTTTGAAAATAAAGAGATAAAGAAGAAATAAAGAACATAAGGAACCACTAAAAAAGCTAAATGATGAGGATGTGAAAACTAAATCTAAGGAGGAAGTTATGAAGTTTGGTCAATAGGAGATGCTAGATCAGTTATCTAAAAGTTAACTAGATCAGTTAACTAAAGATTCAGACTGCAACAGAAGAAATCTTAGCGAAGACTTACTGACTCAGAAATATTGAAGAATATAAAGATGTGTTTATTAAAAAGAGTATTAATGAAGAGGAGAGACATTAATTTATAGAATTGAAGGAAGAAGCAAATCAGTTTAATGATATAAGAAAGAAAGAGGATAAACAAAGTTGTTTTATTGAGAGTTAAGGACAACAGGATGAGGAAATATTACATAAACAACAGATGTTAAAAAGAAAAGAAAAATAGAAGAATAGAACAGTAACAAAAGGGAGTGATAAAATAAAAGTAATGTATACTAACATAAGCGGAACAATACTAAGGCAACTAGAGTTTATACACTATCTAAAAGAGAAAAAACAAATGGTATGCCTAGCAGAAACAAAATTTACTGAGGACACCCAGATTAACACTGAGAATAATAATATTTATAATAAATTGGGGTAGGATAGAAAAGGCAAAAAAGGGTGTGTGATTATAATGATAGAATTCAATATAAAAGTGATAACTGTACTGTATGGAAAAGGAAAACAGAATTGATAAGTCCACAGATTATGACAAAATAAGGAAAAACATGAACAATAGTAGATACCCTAGAGAGTTTAGAAAAAAATATTTAAAAGCAGTATAAGAGTAACCCTGGTAGGAGATTTTGATCATAGTGAAGTAACATGGGAGAGGTTTGAAAGCAGACATGAAAATATTTGGGGAAATCAATTATTGAGACTAACAATGAATAATACAGTGATACAATAGGTAACTGATTCTACAAGATGTAGAGAAGGTTAACCATCAAGATTGGACCTGTTATTTACCAAAGGAATAAATCTGGAAAAAAGGAATCAAGAAATACATTCCATTCCATAAAGTAAAAGAAAGAGGAAAATAAAGCGGTTTAATAGAAAGTGGGAAAGAGCTTAAAAAAGAAGGATGTTACATTGTGATGCATATTGTCCTATTCCTTTTTCCTAGGTCTAGGGGCTCAAGGTGAGATCAAAACACAAGATAAGAGTTATATCTATATAATAACCTCTCAACACACTAGCAGTGCTTTACTCCTGTGATCAGACACTAAAGAAGGCAAGGGTGGCAATTACTCACTCAACTGCAGGAGAGGGAAGGCAAGGTCCTCCGATGCCCAGCACCGTCATCTCGCAGCAGGCGGTGGGTGACGATGACTCTCATCACCGAATACCGACGAGGAAGAGGGTGGCGGAACCCACACCACAACAGGAGATGGGTAGCAGTGAGTCCTGGAGCTCCCATGGTGAGAACAGACAGCCAAACAAGTAAGGCTGATCTGAAAGAGCAGAGTATGTTAGTCTGGTGAGAGTTGACTGCTGTCTGCTTCATCTCTAAACCAGACTCACCTCGTGCCTTTGGGTAGCGGTAACCTGGAAGAAGGATGGTTTAGTGGAGGTAAAAGCTTACACATCCCCACCAGTGAGGACCTGGCTGGGTAGTGGCATGACTGAAACAAGTGTGGGGTCATTGAGTGGTTGCCTTCACATTCTATCTATCTTGTCTGATATATCGTTACCTCTAGGAATGTACTCCAAGGGGATGGCCACTGCAGAAGAGCTTCCACCTCTCCCTATCCATACACTTCCTTCATGCTTGTTCAATCTCTCCCCCCTATCATGCATATTCTCTTTTACCCTATTCTTCCATCTAACAACTGGCTTTCATTTCCTAGAACCCTCAGTTTCACTCACACATACTCTCTTTACAAACTCTTTCTTGATAATATGACCAAACCATCTTAACTTATTTCTTTTCACCCATTCCACTACACCACATTTCACTCCATTTGCACAAGTTCCCATGCCACATCTTTCCTGCACACTTTCATTGCTCTTATACTACCATTTTGTCACCCCCCACATGCTCCTCTCAGATAAGTCATTTCCCCAGCTGGCAATCTTGGCTGCTGTGCCCTATTTCACATCCAAGCCTCTGATCCATACAAGAATGTTTGCAAGAGAATACTATTTCTTAAAAACCTCTTTATTTCCATGGACACATTTCTTCTCATAACTTACAAATGATCCTACGATACACTGGTCTTGCACAGCTCTCTTACTTTTTCCATTTCTCCATGTTTGCAACTTTGCATAGCACTGTTCCCAAATACATAAACTCTTTCACTTCTTCCATTCTTTCTCCTTCTGAAAGTACACCTTCCTACTGCTAGCACACTCACCCTCTAAGGCATACTAAAATCCACCACTTCTGCTTTCCACCTTACAAAAACCATCACCTTATTTTTTCTCAGCATTCACTTTTAGCTTCCTTCCTACTGCAAAATTCATCCACCACTCTGAAGTTCCTCTTCACTCTCTGCAAACAACATTGTTATCTGTAAAATAAACATGCCACAACTGCCTGACCCATTCCATTAATTTTTAATCTTGCATGTACTTTTCAAACTTTTTCAAATTTTAACATTCTGAATTTGGCACTTACTTTTGATATGAGTGTAAATACAATTATTTTACACTTTCATCAGTCTTCAGTTGATTTTTCTTTGTCAATTTATTATTTACTGCCAATTTTTTTTGTATTTATGTGCTTCTTGAAGTTAGTAATAAACTTTTTTGTTTGCAGATAACGAAGGAACAGAGGATAGAGCTGGGAAGGGTGACGAAGATGATAGCAGTGATGAGGATGACCTGACCATTACTATTGGGGTCTTAAAGACTCAACCAGACATCATCCAGGCTCCCACTGCACCACATTCTGCACGCTTCCAGCCTAAGGTACATACATGGTTGAAGGAATGGCTGCTCAATTGCGTTATAGTCGTAACTTCCATTTGCAGATTTATATCATAGCTGATAATCGAGGAGCTGAAGTGGAATCAATTGATTATGATGAATAATCAGATAAGGGTTAGTTATTGGATTTTCACAAACAGTTGAGCCCCATTTAGCGAGAGAATTAGGTGGATGAATGTGGTTGCGCTAACTGAACATAATAACCTATGTGAAAAATTTATTTGGTGATCATTTGGCTCTGACTTTTAGAGTTGTAATTACTCAAAATCATCACGCACAGTATTAAGGCAACTCACCTTTCTTCCATAGTGGTGCTTATATCCAGGAGATAGGGTTGTGAGGCAGTTGCAGGGTTAATAAGAAGCAGTAGAGCCCGTTGCCGCCTTATTGCTGCTGTTTCCATTGTCACTTGCTTTCATTGGCAGCACCTTGATTTCTCATCAAGTTTTCTGCCTCTTGCAAAACACTCTCAAATCCAAGGAAGTCCACTTCATCGTCATCCTCAGCACTGGGAGCAAATCCTGGGTGTGGTGGTGGTGCAGCTGTAGCAGGAGTCCTGGGAGTGGTGGTGGTGCAGCTGTAGCAGGAGTCCTGGGAGTGGTGGTGGTGCAGCTGTAGCGGGAGTCCTGGCTATGGTGGTGGTGCAGCTGTAGCAGGAGCACGAATGAATCTTGTTATGAGAGTCTGCCTTCTATCATTCACTTTCTTTTAATGCAGGTCTGCATAATAACATATCACTTTATCCAGTTGATGCAGCATTTCAGTTATGCGAACACTGCAGTTTTGGTTTTCAATGATGCAGTCTTTAAAGGCGTCAAGCCCCGCCAATATTCTACTCAGCTGCTACATGGTGGGCCGTGGCATGGGTGGGGCTGAGGCAGGCCACCCTGTAGATGCGCATCAGGTACCGCTCATGGTGGCTTGGCCTAATTTTTAAAACTCACTGCTGGTGGCAGCTCGCGGTAACTGAGGCTTTCGCGTTAATTAATTTTTTTCTTGGTAGATGATAGCTCGTGCTAATTGTGTTTCATGCTAAGTGGGGCTCGACTGTACTTTTAGTATGATGACATTATTTTCTTGGTAATTTTGAATGGTTGGATGGAAGGGGTCTAGGAAAGTGGGCAGTTGAAAAGATAGGAATAATCAAATATTCATGGGTCTGTGTGTATATACTTGTAAGTGCAAGAAGCGGAAAGGGGAAAGTTCTGGAATGATGTGAAAGAATGTTTGATGGAGATTGGAAGAGGGATTAGAATAGTGTTAATTGGAGACATGAATGGAAGAGTTTGAAATAAGAGAAAAATGAAAGCTAATGTGGGGAACGTTGGTGCAAGACTGAAGATGAATGGGTTGGATAGAGGTGGCAAGCCTGTCTGCAAATGACACTGTGTTGTTTGCAGAGAGAGAAGAGTAACTTCAAAAGGTGTATGTACGAGAAGGAAGCTAAAAATTAATGCTGGGAAAAGTAAGGTGATGGTTTTTGAAAGAAAGGAAGTAGAGGTGGTTGTTCTATTGTGAGGTTCAGACAGGATGAAGGAAACAACTTAACTGTATGGTGCGGTGCCGTTTACTCACACAAAAGCTTTCCTTAACCCCCGACATAGATTCCCTCTAGTTAACTTTGAATATGTACCACTAGAGGGCTGTAACAATTTACTTCTATTAAACAGTCGTTAATTACCAACAACCAATCTTAATCTAATAACCCAACACCTCCCCCAAGATTGTACATTGCCTAATCTAATAACCCAACACCTCCCCCAAGATTGTACATTGCCAATCTATTACATTATCGGTTATTACTCATAAGATGTTGCACCCCAGCGTACAGTGCTCAGGTTTGACCGAGTCAGTCCGTTGTTTGTTGCCTTGGTTCTTTCGGTACTGCGACACTTTCTGCACAGTTGCAGGGCCACTCCCTCGCAAATCAGCACTATCAGCATGAGCAGTTTCTGATGCCCTGCAAATGCGTACAGCTGTCACCAGATCAAGGTCACGCTCTTGAAGCATTTGTTTCAGTGCCTCCTCATCACGAGTTCCAACAACCACTTTGTCACGCAATCTGTTGTCCAAACAATTTGCGCAAAAATCACAGAATGCCGCTATTTCTTTAACTGCACAAAGAAAATCGTCAAATCGTTCACCTGGTTGTTGCACTCGAGAATAGAAATCTCTTCGGTCCACCATTACGTTTCTCTGGCGCCGCAGATAAGTCTCCATGGCAGCGAGTGTTTCTTGCAAGTTTGCTTGGTCGTCTAGATCAAGGCCGTAGCGTAATGTCCTCGTCCAATCGTCGTCGAGCAGAGACACCAAAGCTATCGTCTGGTCTGCCCGAGGGAGAGACGAGACACCAGTGAGCTTCACGAATCCTTCGAATTTTTGCCGCCACACACTGAATTCCTTCAAGGATGCAGATGACGACAAGTGTGGAGCAGGGGTGGCACTGGGCGGTAAGTGTGGCTGTCGTGGGGTGTGAGGGACGTTGGTATTAGGGAGTGACGTATCAGGGACGGCACCACCATCGGTGGGGCGTCGTGAGCTCACCAATTCCTGTAGTATAGCAGACATCCACTCGTCCCTTTTCCTTCCATCCTCGACCTGGCTGGTGAGGATAGTAGACAGCGTTTCCAGGCGTTGCTCCATGGCTGGGGTAAGACTGTGTTTCCTTAATCCTACTCACTGCGCCATGTTCTATTGTGAGGTTCAGACAGGACGAAGGAAACAACTTAACTGTATGGTGCGGTGCCGTTTACTCACACAAAAGCTTTCCTTAACCCCCGACATAGATTCCCTCTAGTTAACTTTGAATATGTACCACTAGAGGGCTGTAACAATTTACTTCTATTAAACAGTCGTTAATTACCAACAACCAATCTTAATCTAATAACCCAACAGTGGTTGACTTTAATACACCTTACAAGGTGAATATGCTCATAGTAGGAAGGTGTGAAGTAGTTCTAGGAGGAGAAAAAATGGAGGAAGTGAAGGAGTTTAAGTATTTGAGTACAGTGCTATGCAAACATGGAGAGATGGGAGGAGAAATAAGAAAAAGAGCTGTGAAAGGCAGGTGTGTCATAGAATCACTTGCAATGGTTATAAGAAAGAATTGTGTCCATGATGTTTTATTATATACGTAGCTGTAAAATTACTCAATCTGTTTTGTTTTGCATCTAAATCTTTAGTATTCTACCTTAACATTTAATAATGAATATGAATATTTACTGTGTACTTTTTTTGTGTAATAATCCTGTCACAGTTTAGCTATTCCACCACTTGGTTTTTTTTTTTTTTTTTTTTTTTTTTTTTTTTTTTTTTTTTTTTTTTTTTTGTGTGTGTGTGTGTGTGTGTGTGTGTGTGTGTGTGTGTGTGTGTGTGTGTGTGTGTGTGTGTGTGTGTGTGTGTGTGTGTGTGTGTGTGTGTGTGTGTGTGTGTGTGTGTGCAAATGTCTATCAAACTGAGATGCATAGCTTAAGGACCACATTTGAGATTTTATAGAATTATACCTATGATGCATTTTTTGTCATGATATAAATGAAAAGAATGAAAGTATAGGGTAATGGAGTACATGCATGAAAGAGATACTGATAAAGGGGGAGAACTTGAACAAGCAAGGAGGGAGTGTTTGGTGGAAGGTCTTTGGCAGTGGCCTACCTATGGGCGATGTTTCTGGAGAGAACCAGGTGTTATAGATAAATAGTATAACATGAAGCATAATCCCTTTTTAATAAGTATTAGTTTCCACTATTAAATATTGTATAAATGGCAGTGTTGCTTATTGCACCATCCAGCTTCTTAATCTAGTAATTAGATTTGAACAGATGATGTGATCTGTTGCATAGCCTAGTATCAGTGATAGTATTTGTAATAATCTATTGTTATATAGTTTTTTGGTACTTAAATGGTGTAGAATGGCGGGGTTCATTTTATATGGCAATTATTTTACTTTTAATTGAGATTTCTCATATCTTCTCAGGCCTGGACTTACATTCTCTTAATGACATTTTATGGTAATATTTAGCTGAACGTCTATGTAGTCCTGGTATGAGACAGTTGTGTTTTATTTTATGAATAATTTTGCTTTATTTCATGCAACAGGCAACACCAAGTGCTGGCCTAAAGGATGAAGACTTCTCATCACCAGGCAAAGTTAATGGTGTGACCATCACAGAATTCAATTTGGCAGAGTTGGAAGAGAAACCTTGGAGGTAATATATGAACTAATTTCTAAGACCACTTCACCTTTGGGTTATCAATTTTTTCTACAGGACATCATCCCGCATTTGTTTTTTCTAGTGTCTGTTGGCACACAACTTTCTACTTGTAGATCCTCATCATGCATCACCCAGTCATTCCTTTCTTACTGCATTCATTAGCATACTACAAGGACTAACTTTAAATATCATTGTTTTCCACGCTTGACTCCATTGCTAAGTTCCCATGGCATTGAACACATTAGGTAAAATGAATAATTTTTTCTATATTTAGAACACCTGTGTAACATTAGGCAGTCATGATTTGGGTGTTAATGGTCAGTCTCTGCCCGTGTATGTATGGGAACTTGTGTTTTATTGTAGCAATTTTAAAGGTCCATTCCACTACCTGATGTCCTCTACTTGGCTGGTCACAATCAAACATAGAGTATGTGGGCAAGGTGTTAGTCAATCAATCATTGGAGGCATACGTTGAAAGGTGCATCGCCTTACCCACCCTTCGACGTCAACCTTTCCATACCAACTAACTCCTTATAGGAAGCATAGACTTGCCCAGCCACGAACTTTGTTAGCACCCCTTTCACTACTCATATCTCCCCTGTAATTCCTTCAGTGCCAGTGACTAATGCTTTTTTCTTTACTAAACCCTGACACTCAACCTCCACCCTTTTAACTTCAAATCCTGCCCCCCTCCCATGTATTCATACACAATACATCAAGTGTTGCTCCTGTGCTTCCCCTCCAAAACCATCTACCAATCCTACTACATCCTTAATCACTAAAATTTCTTCGCTACAGCCTCCTGCTTAGAAAACTTTACTCCCAATGTCTTCTCACATCCTTTCCCTAGTGAGACCATCTCTGACATTTATAGCAAAAATTTTCATTGATGTCTCACTTCCTTTCCCATCCTCTACGTCATCACATTCAACTTCTGATAACACCCTCTGTGTACCAGCAAAAGTTCATCACCCACTCCTTTCTTGCACTCCCCTACCCCTCCCCCATTTTACTCTATCCTTTGCCCCTCCTTCCCTCCCACCCATTCAGCTACATCTACCACAAAATCTCTTCTTGATTACCCTTTACCTCCTATATTTTCTCATGAACTCCTGTTATATAATTCATACTCTCTGCAAGATCCCAGTACTCCTATTCCTACCATTATCGCAACTCAATACTTTTTCTTTCTAAAAAAATGTCTGCTCCCATAGAAATTACCTTTACTGCTTACTCTCTATCTATGTTCTTCCATGTGTGATGCATCAACTTACATCTTACTATCCCTTTTTTTTTTAAACATTTCTATTCATACCAATTGCACTCCTATTTATACTGATGGCTCTAAATCCCACTATGGCTCTGGTTTTGCCATTCTTTGACAAACCAACATCCTTCATTTGATCTAATCATTTCGCTGTAACTAATTCTGCCTGGCTGTTATTTCTTTATTCTGCCATTATCCCTTTGCTCTGCCATTTGCCTTTTAGCTTCACAATGCGCCATATGACCTTCGATGCCTGGCGTTCACTTTATTCACATTAACATTGATATCTTAGCTCACAGGGAAGGGAGGATTCAGGAGGGTGGATGTCTGGTTGGTGTGCAAGGAACTCTATGTTGTCATAGTGTGGCTAGATGGAGTACTGGGTGATCTGGTTGTAAATATGCTTCCCCAAGATAGTAGTGATAGTGGAATTCGTGTGTGATAATGTGTGCTAGTTATTGTTTTGTTGTTACTGGGTGTGTGAGGGTGGTGTGAAATGTAGTGTAGTGGGTGTTGTGTGTTTGTGGCAGCTGTAGAGTGTTTGTGTGTCTCATGTCAAGTGGTCCTTGACCTTGTAGACTCTGGTTTCGTGGTGTAGGTGGTTTGTAGGTGTGGTAGCTGTGCATCCTGTAATGTTTATTCTGTATGGTGTTGTGATGCGTCTCAGTAAGGTTAGAGGCCCCTGAAGGGGTTGCATAATTCATCACAGAGCGTATATATTGTTTTATACTGTAGTTGTGGTTTCTTTGTTGTGTCCAAATGTTGTATTGGCAAGTGATCTGGAGTTATTGAGTCTTTGTGTTCATTATTTTTCATATTTGTAATATGGTGTTTGTAAGTCATTGATCCATCGTATGTTATGCTAAGTATTTTGGGTGTACAGTGGAACCTTGACTTACGAGTTTAATTCGTTCCATGACCGAGCTCGTAACTCAATTTGCTCGTATATCAAATCAATTTTCCCCATTGAAATTAATTGAAATGCCATTAATCCGTTCCAGTCCCCAAAATACCACCCAATTTTTTGTTACGTGTTTTTAAATAAAAATGTATTTATAAATAACAAATATTGTATAAAAACATAATAAAAGAGAATGTAAAGCAAATCAGCATAAATGGCTCGTGCCTTCTCGCAGGTGATACCCTCCATCAAAGTATCTCCCGCAAGCTCCTCCCTCACCCACATCAATAGCAGATTCTCCATCTTTTCATGGACAGAGGTCCGGAGCTTAGAAATTATTTTAACGCCCTTGGCTGGTATTATAGCCTTTATCGACTCCTCCTGCTTCAATATGGTGCATATCGTAGAAGTACTGCGCTCGTATTGGCTCACCAAGTCGATTACTCGCATACCTTGCTTGTGTTTTTCTATGATTTCACGCTTTATTTCGATAGACATCATCCTTTTCTTCTTTGCACCGCTGTCCTTTCCTTTCACTTTCTTAGGACCCATGGTTACAAACAAGAAGTTTGGTAAAATAAATGCACAAAAGCACAGAACGCGAGCACAACAGAGATCCTTACGCGGCGAGGTAAACACAAGCAGAGAATTAATTTTGCATGGGAAAGCTGGGCGGGCGTATGGCTGCGTTCAGTAAGACAATACTGCACGCTCTGTATTGCTCGGTGACAAGATTAGAGGTTTATAATATTTTGTTTAATTATAATAAATAAGCATTTCATGGTAACAAACTATAATTTTTTATATGTTGGCACTAAGCTCCTGTAGGTTTGCTACTGTAGCGTGCAGTATTGTCTAATGAACGCAGCCCTGATGCTGACTCGTACCTCAAATTTTGGCTCGCAATTCAAAGCAAAAAATCGACCGAGTGACGGCTCGTGTCTCAAAAAACTCGTATGTTGGGGCACTCGTAAGTCAAGGTACCAGTGTATGTGTGTGGTATAGTGGTGTTTATGGTGAAGTGTGGGATGTAGTGTTGTTCAGCTGTCCTGTTGGTGAGAAGAGTGACTTGATTTGGTTGGTGCAATTTTAAATGTTTAAAGGTGAACCAAGTGTGCAGTATGTCAAGGTAAGATTGAAGAATGTGTGTAGCTGTATCTGTTTTGAGATGACTACATATAATTGTTCTGTCGTCTGCGTAAGAAGCTATGTGTATTTAGAGTGTGTGGTGTGTTGGCCTCTAGGGATATGTCTTTTTCTGGTTTTCTGGTTTTTTTCTGAAATTATGAGCAGTAGCATTGATGTTTGTGATGGATATACTATTTAATGTTTCAAAGTGTTCGATCTCATTTGTGAAGGCTTCCCAGTTGGCTCTTTTGTAGTTAGTGTAGGTGTGTCTGTGGCCAGCAGGGGTGACTTTTGTGGTGGTGATTTGGAAGGTGGTCCGATCCTAAGGATTTCACTGCCCTTCTGGATTTTGTGGGGGTGAGGTTTGGGTAACAGAAAGTGATGTCCGGGGATGATGAGAGGAAGAGTGCTTGGTAAGGAAAATTGGTATGTTGATGGATGTTGTTTAGTATGTATAGGTTATCTGTTTGGATCTGGATTTCAAGTCCTCTGTCTTTGTCTGGGTTGTTGGCATACCAGGCTGGCGTCTTTACATTGAAATGACCACCCAGGATAAGGTCTGTTATGTTTGATGTTTTGTAGTTGTGGGATGTAGTTGTAAGGTACTATGGGTGAGGTTTGATGGCAAATGTATGTGTTTACAATTGTGGTGTGTGTTTTGTTCTCAGTGTGTACTTTGAACGGCTGTGTTGTATGGGTGACTAGAGATTTAACTTGAGCACTGGCATCTGTGAAGTTTACTGACCTAAGCCTGTTGTGCTAATATCAGTTAAGCAGAAAGATGAATAAACATACAGAAGTCCGTGAATGATTGTGGAGTTGAATTTCATTAAAAAATACACGAAAATGGTCTGGTTATGTTGAAAATATAGATGAGGATGTATATGAAAATTAAATGAAAGGAAAGAGTGGAAGACCTAGGCTGCTTATGACTTGAGCATGTATGTAAGATTTAGGGATTCATAAAGACAACATATACTCTAAGGTGATGTAAAGACGATTTATGTACATGGAAATTATATGAATCATCACTGATGTGTGTTTTTAGCTTAAAAACTTATGGAAACAAGGAATGTAGCATGTAAAAACTTATGTTTATATGTATTTTTTTTTTTTTAAAGAAAACCTGGTGCAGACATTTCTGACTACTTTAATTACGGGTTCAATGAAGAAACCTGGTTCAGATACTGTGAACGTCAAAAGAGGATGAGAATCAACGAATCTGGTGCTGGCTTGGCTGGGCTTGGCATCAGTATAACAAAGGTATGTTGGTTGTCTGTAATTATATTGTGATAATTTGGAAACTGAGATGACAGTGAAATATTAGTTAATATCTACAGTGAGGCTTTAAGATTTGCAGTGTTCAACTAAGGGACAACAACACGTCGTGTCAGGTAACACTTAAGGAAATGTATTTTTTTATTGTCTCCAAATAAAACATTAACAAATCAATGTTATCAACATGTGTGCAAGGTATGAATGAATCTTGCATATATATTGATAACATTGATTTGTTAATTTTATTAGGGTATCTTTCCCAGCCAGGATGTTGTAGCAATAAAAGGGAATCTTATTTTACGGTAACTACCATAATCGACAATAATTGCATATATGTGAGATCATATATACTTCCTTCTTGAAGGAACGCTAGCATGTTGAGATGAGAAGGTTTATTAATATTTCAACAATCAGCGGAGCTAAACTAGACAGATGCAACTAAACCAGGGAGTTACACTGTATGAAATTTAACAAAATATGTTCCCTTTGCCAAGATGCCCTACGCCATCATCACATGGTATCAGCTTATCCCTCTCAACGATGGAGCAACTGGTTACAGTGGCAGCCAGACCTTCCCAGAGAAAGGGGTGCTAAGAATCTCTGGGTTCAGACAGGCTGCCTTTGGAACTTCGACCTTGGCACTTAAAATACTAGGACACAAGCTAATGAACGTAGTCTTAAAAAGTTGTTCAAAGAACTGGAAGGCATCAAATGGAATATCATAGGCTGGTGAGATGAGGTTAAAAGAACTGGAGAAGAATTCATAGAACAAGTGCAATATATTTCACGTAGGTCAACAATGCATGAAATAGATGTACACTAAACGGAGTAGATATAGGTAAATCAAATTTGGAAAAAGACTTCAGAGTGTTGGTGAGTGAGGACCTGAGGCCCAGAGAGCAGTGTATTAGTACCAGGAACAGAGCTCACTGGGTACTGGGTTTTATTGCCAGAAGTGTATGTATTACAACAGCAGATGTAATCCTAAGACTTTACTTAGTATTAGTTAGACATCATTTAGATTAGTCTATGCAGTTCTGTTCTCTGTACCATAGAATGGATATTGATAAGCTAGAAGCAGGACAAAGTAGGATGACCAAAATGATTCAGGGGATCAGGAACTTGAGGGAAGGTTTCGTTGCACGTTATTGCAACGTTATGCATATACTGGGACAATGCATAATATTCGTACATCACAATCCTACATAAATAAATATCCTTAAAATAACATCCTAACAGCTGCTAAATGACTGCATTAGAACAGGAGCTTCCACTTACCCTATAATTCAGTAGCTCCAATCTGGGCTGAGTTGATTGAACTTCCAAAGTGGAAAAGCTGAGTGAAGTGATTCTATAGGCCGCTACATCTGAATATATACACTCAAACTAGCAATTACCAATTCTCACAAGATAACATTTTGGGAGGCCCCAACATATATGTTATTTTCCCTTAGACTTTACTTTTTTTTATATAAAAATGAGTTTCCCTTAAAATTCTGAAAACAGATGTTTGGAGAGGCCTCTGTGTAAAGTCCAGGTAATGGTTTTATATTCTAGGTCAAATTTTGACAAAAGGAACCAGCAGGTTTTTATGATCTTGGTCGACTAATGGTCTCGACAATCTTTCTAATCTCTAAATCCTTTAATTTGCCTGGTCATCTGAGCAGTCACTGGTCTGTCTGACCGTGCACCTGGCCTGACACCGACAGAGGCATTTAAATCTATTTTTGACCATAGGTCACCTCATTAGTTTTTATCCTTTTGACCGTGCTCACCTGCATCACTACCTCTAATTTCCTTAACTCCACATTCCACATATCCACGTGTATCTTCCACCTTCACATAATATTAATCTTCCCTTTTAACACATTATCTGGTCACGACAAAGGCATCGCACAAAAAAAGAAATTTTTCGACCCAGACCTCGAAAATTGTTATGAACACTTTCGTTATCTTTGAAATGTCCTCCATTTTCTGGTGAAAACGGCATGTGGCTAGCTAAATTCCTTCTATATTAAAACAGGCATTTTTTTTACTTCATTTAAAAGTTTATTCAAATGTCTCGCCGCATGGAACACCATGTGGCTTGTCATTTCTCATGATTTTGAAGCATTTGCAGCTCCCTTTTTTTTTTTTTTTTTTTTTTTTTTTGGGGGGGGGGGGGGGGGGGGTGTTGTTAGTGTTTTACAGGACACATCATATGGCAACAAGAGTGTGGGCAGAGATCAGCCAGCAGTCTGACTTGAGTCAGTTCAAACTTCAGTGTCTGCCCGGACGATGACATGTTGGTCATTTTTGTTTTAATCTATGGTTTAGAGGCTTATCCTTTGTAACGGTCCTTCTGAAAACGCAGACGAAATATGGCGTGTCAGAAGTTTGACTTGATAAACTCATAGTTGTTATTCTTTGAACTTAAATATCTTGGTAAATTGGTTAAGGTAATGAATAGTTTTATGCTGAGGCCATAGCCATATCAAGAAAGTACTGAAAAGTTTTTATGTATGTTTTGCGCTTGCAAAACATAAACTGGGCAAGAAGTGAGGCATGACCAAATGGCAGATTTTGTTATCATTTCAAATCCATAGCTGCTCAGGGTAGGAGCACTATTTCTTCATCAACAGTGGAATGGCCTGAACAATTACATAGTGGTAGAAGGACAGAAAGTAACATATGGTATCATAGTTATAATTGTTCAGGTACAGTTACGATTACTAATAGACTGAAATTCTGCTCTTCTCCATGGTTTGAGCTGCTCCTGACTTGGCAAAACATATATATAAAATTAGTTGCATGTTTTGCTAATAGTAAAGAAGGTAGTTCAGTAGGAGAATACCCAGTAGCCTATAATCTTGGACCTAAATTCCACTAAGGAGATGGCAATGAAGCTCAAGGAAAATGTGATGGTTTAACCTTATAGATACAGGTATTTATAAGGTTAGTTGCATGTTTTGTTTAAGTAGTTCAATAAGAGAATACTCTTAAGCTTACAATCTGTGCCCAAAACTCTACTGAGGTACCTAAGGCCCTGGATCTCAGCTAACATTACACCAACTATTCATTACATTAACACTAACATCAAAACCACAATACATTATTGGCAGATGTCGCCAGCTATTTATACATACAGAATATTTGTCTTGGGAACAATGATAATATACAAATAAACAATAATAAAATATGTATCCCATTCTAGCATAGTATGTTGAATCTGCAATATAGATATTTTGTTGTTTTCAGCCTTTTGGCAACACTCCAAACACTATCCCAGTGACTATAGTGAATGACAACAGCAAGTATGGGGGTTCTGGGTCCCAGCGTCCCAAGGCAGGACCACCCCCACGAAACAAAGGCATGGGACAGATTGATGTTATAGGAGGAGCTTCCAGTGCTAACAAAACCAGCACTATTCAGGTACATTTATAATACCATTGTTTTTCATTACATCCATATCTGGCAGATTGATCAATTTTCTTGTCTGCACTTGCAAATACACCACAACTTTTTTTTTTTCCTTACAGGTTATGACAGCTGATAGGAGAGAGTACTCCAACAAGGTGATGAGCGGCCCTCCTCCACCCCCATCTCAGCCATCCTACAATGACATGGAGTGAGGAACTATTCTGTCTTTGTTATATGTGCATGTGGTGTTAGTTAGCATAAGTGTATTGTTATTACTGAGCAATGGCAACAAGACTGCTATGAGGTGGTTGCACATAAATAAGAGAGCAGATCATTGGGTGATGAGGTCCCTGCCTTTCTTATGGTATATGTTCTTTTCATGGTTAGAAACACTATAAAAGAAAGTTTGTTTGTGATGAATTTATAAATTGAATTAATAGTAGTGTTGTGAATAATAAAATGCTCATTAAAAATAAACATATTGGCACTTGTAAAAGTGAGTACCCGTAGAGTGTTCCCTCCAATTTTGCGGGTTCCAATTTTGCGACTGAGACCAATCTCCATCTCCACAAGTCCAGGTACAGTAAAATGGTCATTTAGATTAATTTTCTTATGGATAATGATAATGTTTATGTTTTCTGTATTTTTCTTTATTGTAGAATGTATAATTACATGTATTTGTGTACAAACAAGGTCAAAAATATGACTAAAATCACCATAAGGTTAATGATTCCAATTTTGAGAATTCGAGTTATGCGGCCTGCAATGTCGACCAATTTCACGCAAAATTGGAGGGAGCACTGTATATGGATAAATTATCGGTTGTTAAAATAAAAATTAACAGTTGCATCTTTGCTGCATACATACGGTCATTATGACAGGTTATGAGATTCCACATGTGATAGATGCATAGGTCTATTCCATTTTGACATTCCTGTATGGAAATTTGTGAGCTAACCTCAGTGGTGCAGTAGTTAGCATGTCTGACTACGAATCCGTTGGCCCGAGTTCGATCCTGGACGAAGGCAGTCGGTGCACAGCTCACCCAGCTGTTCATACTGCCAAATGGGTTGGTTGATCAATGGGTACCTAAGGCAACCTAGGGAAGACAAACTGTGGAAACTCAGATGTCACAGTAGTCTTGTGTCCCGGGATAACGGATTAATTTCCACCACAGGCTCAAAGGCCTATGCAACAGTAGATGAGCACACGCAGCTCTACCGTGTGCCTCCACTTTACCTATAAACGCCAAACAAGTTAGCCCATGCAGATTAGCTATGAGTTCAGATATATATATATATATATATATATATATATATATATATATATATATATATATATATATATATATATATATATGAGGTTAGTTGCACGTTTTACTTACAGTAAGTAAGGTAGTTCAGTAGAATACCCAGTAGTTTATAATCTAGGATCAAAATTCTACTGAGGAGTGGGTTATGAAGCTCAGGGAAAAGGTTGGTTTGCGAGCATAATTTGTTCTGAACGAATACTCATAACCTAAAATGCTATAACCCAAAGCAATTTTTACCATGGGAAATAATGGGAACTTGCCCGATCCATTCCAGACCCAAAAATATTTGTATAAAAATCATCTTAATCTCTTTAGTCCGTTTGCCACCCATAGGTGTTATTAACTAAACCTTGCTTTTATGAGAAGTGTTTTGTTTTTTGATGGTTTCATACTGGAATGGGTCTATAAAAGATTTTGCTTGGTTGCCAGAATGGAAACCTTGGGGAACTCTGATAATAATGATATAAATCCAAGATGGCCAACGTGGACAGAAGTAGACAACTTTTGAACCAATCAACCTTTAATCACATGTGATAGCTTTTCTCTGTATAGTTTCGATGTGACGAACTGATTTCCAAGGTCAGTTGAGTGGTTTGATGTCAAATTCAGGGTCAAAGGTCAAGTTAAAGGTAATTTTCGGCAAAACAATTTTAATAAAATAATAATTGCATTTCCAGGACTAGTGTGTTTAAGTGTATATACATTAATAGCGATCACTCGCATTCATCATCTGAGCCAAATGCAAGATCAAGATGATCAGTTTTTTCATCATTTTCCACATTTGCTTCTCCTTCCTCTTCCACTTCATCTTGGTCTACATCTCCTGTCTTGAAGGGGTTCAAGCAAGCGTCACTAGAGAGATAAGTGCAGTACACAGTGCATGATATCTTTTCATGGTGACAGCTACAACGTTCACTGCCTCATGCCTTCCCTGCCGCCCTACAGCTGTACCGCACTACATCCATGAGATATTTGGGTCCTGGGGGGTGATCAGAGGTTACTGGTACATAGGTGCCATCATTGATTTCCCACCCATATTAAGTGATGTCAAGTTCAGAAGGAGCCTGCTGGTCAGCAGATTTGGCAAGTATAGTCTGCAGATGAGTGCACAAGATTTGCAGGAAGAGGTTTTTATTTGCTACTGGTAGCGACATGGTCTTGAGCAGCTTTCCAGCCTTCTGTGTGTATATGTGGTACCTTGCCTCACTCATAGTGGTCCCCTGTTGCTGACCATATAGAGAACAGAAGAATGCCTGTCCTGCTTCTATGAGCTGTTTATGTGTGGCATCTAGCTCGCTAAAAGCTGAGTACAGGCTTGGAAAGTCGCCAGCTATCAGGGTCTTCAGTGCCAACACTTTCTCCCTTGCTGTACAGGTATGAGGTGTTGTCTGAACCAGTAATGTAGTGCATTCCCAGGATCTGTAGGCACTTGGGGCCGAGTTGGAAACAAGTGGCATTGATGTCCCAAACGGATCCATCCCACTGCTCTATTTGAACTGTGGCCTGGATGTTTTTTCTGTACACTCAGTACACAAGCAGCACAAACACATCAGTGTCATCTGAGAGAATACGGATCACTCGTGGGTCGGTCTCGGCAGTCATGAGGAGGTACGTTGTGATACTTGTCGAAGACTAAGACTTTCTTGCCAGGGAAAGAGGACAATCTCATTTTGATGGACTCAACTATGACCGATGCATCTCCTTTCGACGGCCACACAATGTGGTAGAGGAGTTGGCTCGCATCAACAATGGTGACATCAGGTGGCAGTGGTCGTCGTGTCTGTACGCAAAGTTTGTGAGCCAGCGGTGCTTTGCTACCTTTCCTCAAGCAACCATACTCGTCGATGAGTGATGGGGGTATTGGGCACAGCTCGTATTGAAAGATGGGTCCTAGCTTCATTTGTCGCTGCTGTCCAACTGTAAGCAGTCTGAAGAAAATAGTCTCCAGATTGAAGATCTTGTCTCCCATATATGTGTTTCATGGTCTTGATGGAACTAGAGATGATTGCATGGAATCTGGTGGGGAGGGATGCCTGGAACTGTGCAGCCATTCTCTCACCTATGTCCACTGAATTGGCAACATTCACCTCAGCCTCAGGGGGACAGAATATCCCATTGGCGATGTTGTAGAGGTGTGGTGACTGATTTTCCAATTAATGAGACATTTTAGACAATGTAGTGAGATTCGATGTCCATCCATCTCCCTCCTCTTCTTCCTCTCCTCCTTGTGACGTGGTCCGCTGCTTGTAGTACTTGCTCCAGCTCGAGCATTGCTCTCCCTGACTGGGGGATCAGGATAGATGTGTGCCATGGTATCTGAGAGGTAGGTGATGACGGGAAAAGAATCGATCCATTCTGCGACCATCTCTTGAGAAAGGGTTAAACCTTTGAGGCCATCTTTGCCGATTCCAATGGCAGTTTGTTCACCAAACTGATTGAAAATCAGACTTCAATTCACAGCACATTTCTCTCCAAGTAGATGTAAAATGTTTATTGTTTTAATGATGTGATGGGTAAGAAACAGTGGTGGGTGCTGTTAATCAAACAGTTAACTTCGTCCAAAAAATTCACTTTGATAACCATTAATCAGTTAATTCTTTTAAAATGTAACAAAAGTTATCGATTTGCTCTAAAACCACCTAAAAACACCTCTGAAAAGTGACAAAATTATAAAATTAGCCTTTATGGGTTTTTTAAGAGCTTTAGAACCCATAAACTATAGGGTTTTTTTGCTTTAGAGTTTTAAAAAAAGGCAGATGTTATAGTTTTAACTAAAAAAAAAACTAAAAAACGCTGATTTCATAGTTTTGGGCCTGTTTTAGGTTTTTAAAGAGTTTTAGAGCCAGAAAAGGGTGAAAATTCTTTTTTTAACCCGTGGAGCCTCCTGGCTAGTACAGTGGTAGCGTGCTGGTCTTGCATTCGCTTGGTCGGCAGATCGAGTCCCCGCCCGGGCTTGTGATGCTTAAGCTGTTTACTGGGGAGGAACTGCTGTGGTCGGGCACCACAGGGGGGGGTTGGGCTTGCCTGGCTGACGTTCTGGAGAGCATCTTCATTGATGGATACCGGAACTGAAACCCATGCAACTTTAACTTTAACTTTAATAGGGGTTTCCCAGTCCATCCCTGGGTGCGCAATTATGAAAGCCCAAAATTAACATTGCTTTTTAACTTTTTTTTCAACGTGGAAGTGAAGATGCCATGTCTGGGCATTGTTTAGTGGTAAGAAAAAAAGTCTCCTTTCATTCATTTGTTTGTAGTAACGTACATAAAAGCAAATGTAAGGGTGCAGCTGGGTAGTGACTCTCAACCTTGGGATGGTAGTGGGCTGTAGGGAAGGTATAGAGGGGTTTTATGAGATTAAATATTATCATAATGTGCTATTTTGATGTAAATATATACAATGTACGTATTGCAATCTATACATATTACATCATCAATGAATGCCTGAAAACAATCAGCTTCCCAGCATTGTCATCACAAGGCCAGTCATCTGTCACTCCTGATCTGCGATTATCAAAATTATGAACGTTTGGCTCAAAATGAGGCCCGTCAGTCCACACCAAGGGAGCGAGTGTTGCATCACGTGGCACCGATGTTGCTTTTCCCTGCTCCTCATCCTCCAACTCCCTTTCACTCACTCGTGTTCCCTCCTCACTGGAATCACTTCCAATGCCCCCGCTTTCATTGTCCACGCATTCATCCTTACTATCATCTTCAGAGAGTGATGACAACTCCTCATCATCAAAAAGCAAAGGTAGAAATTTTGAAGAATTCTGGTTAGCTGTGGGAGGCCTTGGCCGTGAGTCAGGCGGTGGTGATGGTGGTGACGAAGCGGTTGCCACCTGCGTCTTTTTTTGTTTGCTCACTCTCCTTCTACGCATTATTCATGATGTTGAGGTTTGTCCACTCTCTCATCATCACCGGAATCATATGCAATTAGTATACGCTTTACAACACCTTTTTTTTTTTTTTTTTTTTTTTCTTTCTTTCTTTCTTTCTTTCTTTCTTTCTTTCTTTCTTTCTTTCTTTCTTCATAACACTTCCAGAGCTGCGTGTACACTCAGGTACAAAAGTGCGCGATAGTGCATTTCCCTCCATCCTATCCTGAGGGTAACTGTTTTGATTAAGTGATGCCTGCCGGGCAAAAATTTGTCAATAGGCATCCCAGTACATACCTACGCTGCCTATTCGTCTGTACAAGCACGCCAACTTTTAAGAGAAACTATTGAAGTTCCTACAGCCTGAGCTGTGGCTCGCACTCGCATGCTCTCCAGCCTGAGCTGTGACTTGCACTCTACGGGTTAATGAAACACAATATTAGTATTAAACTAAAAAATATCATTAATAAAGTGGGTTAGCAGACTTGAGTTAACAGAAATTAAATGTAACAAGTTAATCAGTCCGATAATGATTTCCAAAGTTAACTTTAAAGTTAAATCGTTAACAAAAATGTTAACTTCATTAATTAACAATTAACGGTTTGGTGCCCACCTTTGGTAAGCACCCATCCCATATCACTGATTTCTGCACAATGAGATATTAAATCATATATGTATTTCATGATTTCCAATACTGTTGTAAAATTTAACTTCAGTGAAGTTTTTTCTCATGTAAATCCAAGTTTTATTAATGAAATGTAACGAAAATTTGAAACTCTTCACTTTCATCCTCTTCAAGTAAGGAATATTTTTACTTTGTTTTATATATATATATATATATATATATATATATATATATATATATATATATATATATATATATATATATATATATATATATACATACAGTAAGAACGGTCATCTCGCGTAATATAGTCTCGTGAATTTAGCATCTCGCGTCTATTTCAAAAATTTTCCGCCTTCTGCCATCTAGCAGTACCAAACAAACATCATGCGCATAGATCAGCGTGCCAGTTAAACGGTTGGTTTGGGTCGGTTGTGTCATGGTAGGAGCTGGGTCAACAACAATATTGCTATTTTGTGCTGTGGAGCATATTTACTTTTGATGTTCTAGTGAAAACGTTCTAGTGGAAGTACAATACACTGTAATAACAAGGAACAGGAGTTCTATGACTGGTAATGGTGGAAATCGTGGTGGAAACTGTGGTGAAAAACGTGGTGGATGAGAGAAGCGTGATTATCGCAAGGGGATGAAGCTCAGGAAATATACACTCCAGGAAAAGAAAGAAATGGTTCAGATGATGAACAGTGGTGCAAGAACATGTGACATTATGCGTAAGTTTAACTCGTGAATCAACAGTACGATCGCTCCCCACCACCGCCAGGCTACTCAAGCCAGTCACAGACTCTCATAACGTAAGTGGAATAATATTTGAACCTTTATTAATAGTCAGAAAGTGTTCAATCTTGTTTATTATCATACAGATTACGCATAACCTTGTATGTGTGAATTTTCGGCAAAATATTTTGTATTCTTGGAGGGTTAATGGGAGTTATAAGAAGCTTATGTACCATATCTAAGAACCAATTATACTATTTACATGTATTTCAATATCGTTCATCTCGCGGCTGATAGTCCAGTACCAATTATGCACGAGATGACCGTTCTTATTGTATATATATATAAACAATGAGATTCCTTATTAGCTCGAATTTAGTGGCAATTATGAATATGTTGAATGTAGTTAGATAATATTCACACCCATCATTCTCCTCATTACTAAATATTCACTTCTGCCTTTCCAGGTTTGGTGGTAATCCTTACGGCGATGCTTATTATCCTGGTGACAATCCATTTTATGGAGGTGGTGGTGGCTTTGATAACCCCCAACCCTGGGGTACTGGTCAAGCTCCCCCAATGGGTCAAAACAACTGGGATGGACCGGGATCAGTTCCTCCCCCTACAGTGACCCCAGTGTCTAGTGCTCCAGGATACTTTGAAGAGGAGTCCATGAATGCTCCTCCTCCACCTCCAGAACCAGAGGAGGAGAGGCACAGGTAATGACTGAACTATTTGTTGTTTTCTTGCTGTATTTCTGAAGTGCATAACAAAGAGAAGTGTTATGCTCTGAGATAAAGTAGTTTGTACAGAAAATTGAATTAAAAAAATTTGCAACTGGAGTTAACAATCAGGTTTATTAAGAAACATGGCCATAAACTTATAGTTAGTCAAGAATAAATTAATGGTGAATTATTTTCATCCTTCATTATCTTGTTCACGGGATAATATATGATAGTTTTAAACTGTTAACCTAGTTTTCAATTATCTTACTCTTTGCACATGACCACGATAATAATGGTAGTTGGATGCTCTGCAAGCCAGCCTTGTTAATAATATAAAAGATTTTCATTTATATTAATAGTTGTTACTGTTTTCTGAGCTAAAGGAGGTTTTTATACTGAATCGTCATGCAGGCAAAGATACTCAAGGCACATGCTGTCCACTTTTCTTTGGTAATACTGCCGAGTGGCCTAAGATAACCCACATGGTGCCATAACTATCCTCGATGGGACTGCAAAGCTACATGCTCGAGGAGCTTCCGCTGGCAGCATGAGCCTCTCTATATGAAACTGTGTACATGTGCAAGATGGATATTAATTGGCAAGAAAACGTTGCAGAAATGCTACTGTAGATTTGAAATTGTATAATAGTAGTGATGAATACCAGAAACAAGGGATATATAACAGCAGTCTCTACCTGGGATTTCTTTTCTTTTATTATTGATAAACACTCCCAAGGAAATATCTTGCATGTACAAGGAGATTAAATGGTAAAAAATGTTGCAAAAATGCTACTGCATGCACAAAAGATGTATAACTGTAGCAAATGAATAGTTAATAAGATATTCCCATTCCATATCTTCCCCCAACATGCAAGACTTTTTTGGGTAGGGGGAACCTCTATTCAGAATTTTACATTGATATACACAAACGGCTCTTGACACTCATTACTATCGCAAATAAATAGTTAATAAGATATACCCATTCTCCATCTTCCCCCAACAAGCATGGGAACCTGTGGGAATGCAAGGTCTTTTTTTGGGAGGGGAGAAGATGAAATGAAAGTTTTTTTTTCTGAGCTAAATCCAATCAAATATTTTACCTAAACCTATCCCAACCAAGGGATTTCTCCCAACGGAACCACTTAACTAATGTGTATTTAGTGAAACTTCAAAGAACATACAAAGTTCAGGAACAGCTGGTGCAAGAAATTAAAAGATTCAATAATATACAGGAAAGGAAAAGGTTTTCAAAGAGACGGAGGGAAAGCAGCAGCAGTGGATGAGGCCTCAACTCCACACTTGTAGCATCTATTTATTTTGATATCGCGTATATTTTCGCCATTTCGCGGAATTCTGCAGCATTGTTTATGGGTTTAAATCTCATGCGTCATGATAGAATAGCCATATGTACTGACATAGACTACACTATACTTGACTGGACACTCGAAATCTGGCCTTTTGCAAACCCGTCCTACGGCAGATTTTTAGAAAAATCAAATAAAATACTTAGAATTAAGATAGGAATCTCAAATAAAAAGCAAACACTTCAGAGTGTTGTAAAGAATATGTTTATGAGCAACAAAAACAAATTAGTCAACATACGTCATCGGTGGGCGACAATTATTGAATCCTAAGAAACCAAGAAAAACAAAATTTGCAATAAATTCCAGGAATATTGGAATTTCAATCTGAAAACACTTACGTGCATAGCCCATGTAGTCTATATTAATATGCAATACCATAGAATACACCATACGTGACTGTGCACTCGAAATTGGGTCTTCCGCAAATGGGTACTGAGGTGATTTTTTTTGTTTTATTTGAATAAAATACTTAAAATCATCATAGAAACCTCAAACAAAAAGCAAACACCTCAGAGTGATGTGAAGAATATATTTATGAGCAACAAAAACAAATTTGTCAACATACGTCATCGGTGGGCGACAATTATTCAATCCTGACACCAATAAAAAAACAAAATTTGCAATAATTTCCAGGAATATTGGAATTTCAATCTGAAAACACTTACATGCATAGCCCATGTAGTCTATATTAATATGCAATACCATAGAATACACTATACGTGACTGTGCACTCGAAATCGCATCTTTCGCAAATGGGTGCTGAGGCGATTTTTTGTTTGTTTTATTTGAATAAAATACTTAAAATCATCATAGAAACCTCAAACAAAAAGCAAGCACCTCAAAGTGATGTGAAGAATATGTTTATGAACAACAAAAACAAATTAGTCAACATACGTCATCGGTGGGCGACAATTATTCAATCCTAAGACACCAATAAAAACACCATATTTGCAATAATTTCACCCAAGGACATCCTGCCCAGGTACCCCGAGAAGTGCCATGTAGCTGCCGCAAGTAGGTCTTCTGGCGGTTCAGGGTCCAGGTCAGAGAGCTCTCCAATCAACATCTGAACCACCCGATTGTCCTCCATGACCAGCTGCTCCCTGGCGGTCTGTATCTCCTCTGCCACCTCCTCCAAGGTGTATCGAGAAAGGCACACCAGGTTGACACGCCTGACGATGGCCTCACTCTCAAAGAATTGGCGTACTTGCGTCCAGAGAGACACAAGTCACTGTCTTGCAGGGGGAGAAATATCTTTGTTGCACAGAAGAAAAAAAAACACTGTCTGCAGTAGCAGTAAGTATAACTCCCTTGGAAAAAAGCACAAATCACTGTCTTGCAGGGAGAGAAATATCGTTATTGCACAGAAAAATAAAACACTGTCTGCAGTAGCAGTAAGTATAACTCCCTTGCAGAAAAGCACAAGTCACTGTTTTGCAGGGGGAGAAATATCTTTGTTGCACAGAAAAAAAAACCACTGTCTGCAGTAGCAGTAAGTATAACTCCCTTGAAAAAAAAAAGCACAAGTCACTGTCTTGCAAGTGGAAAAATATCTTTGTTGCACAGAAAAATAACTGTCTGCAGTAGCAGTAAGTATAGCTCCCTTGAAGAAAAGCACAAGTCACTGTCTTGCAGGGGGAGAAATATCTGTTGCACAGAAAAAAAACAGTCTACAGTAGCAGTAAGTATAACTCCTTTGAAGAGAGAGACAAATCACTGGCTTGTAAGACGCAGTTATTATCTCCCCCATCACCTATTTTTTCTGCCCCTGGAGCTTCTGCCTTTTCATTTGGTCATGGCTTCTAGTATCCCTCACACAGTCGCCGGTGGCCTGGCGTTTGGAGGGCAACTTGGCGTGAACATCAGAGTTTGTGTCCCTGCACAAGTTGGAGCCAAAACCATTGAAAAGGTTGCCGCCCACGACGGGGAGAATATTGGTGATTACAGTGCCCATTACAGCACTGTGTCACCTCAAACTCTGGGAATTTCCTGGCCAAACCAACAAGGATCTGCAGGAATGTGTCCTTATGGTTGTCACAACCAAAAAACCTGAAATAAAATGTGAATGTTAGCACATTACAAGTGAATAAAAAATTATACAAATAAAAATAAAAAAAACATTGAAAAAAAAAGAATAATTCAGAAGTGCAATTAAATTTATATATTAATAGATTAATTCCTATAGTTATATTACCTACTAGTCTGTAGCATCTATTCGTTCGAAGGATGTAAAAAAAAAAACCTAATGCATGTGTGTATGCACTCACACAGTAAGATAATGGCATTTAAACATATCAAATATGTATGTATGTATGTATATACCGATGCTGTTTACCCCATCAAAGAAAAATAGTTATAATGGTACTGTAATATAAATAAACTTGACTTACTTATTCCTCCTCTCCTTGTTGTTGATTAGGGAGTAGGTAGCTAGATTCGAATTTTGAATTAACAGATTCCATGTTTTGAGGTGACCGTGGTCATCAATCATGGTCTAACTAACTTGGTTAGACCATGACCGTGATATGTATCTATTTGTTAAATTCGCACGGTCATTTTTAAATACATAACTGGTGATGGTAGCCATGATCAAATAATGACCGCTACTAAAGTTTCATCATTCACCGTTTTACGCTCAGTTTCTACAGGGAGTTTTATATGAATTTAGAACTGAAATGTTCCTAAAATCTTATAAATCAGACATTACAATAACCAAATGTTGCATACTTACTGCTAAAACGAGTCCGGTGTCCAGCTAGAAGCTACAGTAGCGCGTCCGTCTGTTTCCAGTGTCAGTGGGTGACTGACTAACCCTTCATACCAAGGCATCACAGTAAGCTCAGCTTTCTCAGCTACGCGCCACGAATTGTTGTGAAAAACTCATTCCCAAGCCGATATAACGATAATATGGCATTTGATCACAATCAAATCATATTCAGGAATGGTGATTTCACAATATGTGATGCTTTATTTCAGAAATGATTGTCAATTTGCCTGAAATTTTTGCTATAAACAATATGCTTTATACACAACTCCCACACGGTTTTCACTCATTCTTGTAATCTTTATGTTAATTTCCTATTTGCACAAGTTGTAAAATCATTTTTTAGGTTCAGCAATGGTTCAGCAATCATTACTGATTGTAAAGACATGTAATACAATGTCCTAAGTAGAATATGAACTGATAAATGAAGTATTATCTGTCATCACTCATAGCAGCGGAATCAATAGGACTGAAATGTATATCGTCTGTCAGCGATTGTCGCGAGTGTCCAGTCAAGTATGGTGTAGTCTATGGTACTGATTTAGCTGATCAGAGCGTTGGTATTGTTTTCTCGGCTGCTGATTGGCTGTTGTATTCTAGGGGCTGATTTCACAGTTGCTTCCTATAGTTGTGATTGTTGCCAATGATCACTGATCTCCACCACCATCAACAAATCTGTTTCCACAGCGTCTTTCACAGTGCTGTTTGTTTGTATTCATACCCGAAATTGGAATCTTTGGTATTGCATTCTTGGGAGCTAGGGTACTTCCCCAACAGAGCTTAACAAAGCAATTTTTTAGCAAATAACTGAAATTCTTATCCCCTTATAGTTATATAATTTCCTGAAATATATGTGAAAAATTATTTAACAATACAGCAACATGTTATAGGGGTATAATGATTATATGAAATTTTTTTTTTTATTTGAATGGCGGCGTGAACTCATCAGTTCGAGGGAGAGAACAAGATAATTTTTGGAAAACAGTATCCTCTTATTTTCAAGACAAAACTATATTATTCTGATAGATTTCGATGTGCTTTGAATTAATATGATAACCGTTTCTTGGTAAAATTATCAAACCAAAAATAAATCAAACCTAACCTAACCTAACGTCACGTCCTAACTGGGGACGTCGCCCGCTGGACCCCCTAATCATTTAAATTTTAATATTACAGTTATTTTTTTTTATTTGGTTACCTAATTCAACTATCTAAATACACTCAGAAAGGTAAAAGTAGAGGAGAATAGGTTAGGTTATAAAGTAGAGGAGAATAGGTTATGTTAGGTTGGGAGTGTTTGTTTGAGTTGAGATTTTAGCACAAATCAGATATAATATTATACTATATGTTTATATTATATATATAAGTCATCACCATGAACTATGTGCTCAGCAATGTATTGCTATAGCACATTTAAGGAGTCGGTAAATTTCCTTATATGATTATTCGATATACAAAGATGACAAGAGCTAATTCCTAATGAAAAGTATTGTCTAGCGTCCCTTACAGACATCACACTTAACAAGGATAGTCATGTTGAAGGTTAATAATTAACAGCTTGAAATTCCGGAATGAGCAAAATTTCAAGGTCACACAGCGAGATGTGGCAATTACTGTTATGACTAGTACAATATAGTTACTAAAACAATGCTAAAGTTAGTAGTACTAGCATAGGGAATACGGCTTTAGTATGAATACCACTGATATATTTTCAAGTGTATCACTGGTGTTTGTAGAGTGTTAAAACTTTGTGTAATTTGTAGAAGACCTAATTATCTGAAATATGCAATGAGACAGTAAATAGTAAATATAACACTTAGCGTTAGTTAGGATGGATGGTGGGTGGAGGCTGTAGTTGTATAGTTGGAATATAATGTTAGTGAGGTCTGTGCACTAATTTATTTCCTGCCCCGAGCAAGGTCACAGGTCAACTGAGGTCACAAGATGGTGTCAGATTTGGAAGATTTAACATCCGAGAAAAGATTAAAAGAAATGGAACTGACAACACTTGAAGAGAAAGAGGAGACAATTACAATTTATAAATTGATCACCAACCTGGAGGAAACAGATAGAGAAAATATGATATTGAGAAAAAATTGTGAAAAGAAATTTGCCTGGATGACAAAAAGTACAGCTTTCCCTAGAAAAGTATAGATACAGAAGAAGTTATAATGGCGAAGAATGTACAACAAATAAAGGAAAGATTAATCAAATATAAATACGGAGATAGGACCACAAGAATGTAGCTCATGACCTGTATATTATATATAGGTAATTACAACTTGGTAAGAACACACTCTTATCATAGTATATTCATAAGTACCAACCTTGGCAGAATTCCTTCTTTTTCATTCCAATTTTCTATACTTACCTAGTCTCCTTATCTCCTCCTCCTTTATCATTCTACAGTCTGATCTACTACCTCCTTCCTTTCACTTCTCTACTCATATGTCCCCTCTCCTAATTTAGCTTACCCCATCTTCCCTTCCATTCTCTGATGTCAATTTTCACTCTTTCGTTCTGTGCTCTTCTCACCTTTATCATCTCCCCATGTTTTTTTTTATCTCTCACCCAGCACTCTCCCACATATACACAAAATGTAAACATTTAATTCAGTGATTATAGATTTGTGTTAAGATAAAAGCTTGTTATAGTAACCCCTGGATCTTCCTTTTTAATGTTATTTTTTTGGCTCAAAGTAAATGTAGAAAAGAAGTACATTTCATAACATACCATCAACCTGTGAAGTCCATGGTGGAGGGATAGGAAATTATGGTGGCTTTAATGGGTCAATGGATGCAGTGTTAGCATATCTGATAATAAATCCGCTGGCCCAAGTTCGATCCCGGTTGAGGACAGTTGGCGCACAGCTCGCCCAGCTGTTTATCCTCCCAAAATGGGTTGGTCGATAAATAGGTACCTAGGGAAGGTAAACTATGGAAACTCGGATGTCACAGTGTGCCTGTGTCCCAGGGTAACGGATTAATTTCCATCACAGGCTCAAAGGCTGATGCGACGGGAGATGAGTGCCCACAGCTATAGCGTACGCCCTGACTTTACCTTTACCAAAGGGTATTTCAATGATAATTTTTGTGAGAGGTGGTCGAGCTGATCCTTAAAACTGAGATAGTAAATTCATATGGTGTTAGATATTATGTTTGGAAATATTAAGCATAAAAGGAAGACTTATGCGATAAATTTTAATATATACAAAACAGGTAACAATCAAAATTATGAAATTTTTATACATCTGGCCTTAAGACATGTTTGTGCAAATTCCTAGTATATTCATTTATATGGAAAATTTGGAATGATTTGCAAACACATTTTCTAACTGCAAAGCCCCTAATATATTCAACAATATGAAGGATTTTAATTTTATTCCTAACGTTTACAGATCTCGGCGAAGTCACCGGTCTCGCAGCCGATCACCAAGTCGTCACAGACACTCAGGAAGACATCGCTCTCGTTCACGCTCACCATCCCACAGACACAAGCGCAAGAAGTCCAAGAGGGAACGTGATACAGAATGATGCACTCAACAGTACAAATTTATTTTTGTGTAAGCCAGTCATTTAAGGGTTTGTTACCTTGGGATGTGAAAAACATTTTAAAAATTATTGAAATGTAGCACAAAAATGTTTGTGGTGCATGATTTAAAAGATAATTATTTGTATAATTTAGTGTGACATTACATAAATTGAAATAAGATTGATTCATACTATACAGTTTTCTTTCCTAGAAAATTAGATTTGGGTGAAGAAATGTGAATTGAGAATAGCTATAAATACCCATATCAATCATGAAACAAACTTCATACCAGATTCTGGCCATATGACTTCCTATAATATAACTTTGGGAATCCTTTTTCGATGCCAAAGAAAAATTAAAAGAGTGGTGAATGTTTATTTTTTTTATAAATACTTATTACTAGCAAATTTATAACAAAACTTTTAGATGCCTCCTGACCCTTGATTATATAAATAAGATAAAAATATGTATATATGTGTGTAAAGTTATCTATTTATCTATCTATATACCAGGCTGTTATCCGCCAAGAAGAGATAATCAAGACAAGGCACGCGGTGTTGTTGAAATTGAAAATGCTAGAACATAAGTAAAGTAATGTCAAATTATACTGGACATCAGTCTACAAATGATCAGTGTATGGTGAGTTTCTAATACCATCCCCTCCTCTTTCCTCCATTCATACCTCTTCCTCTCCCACTCCTCTTATTCCTTCACCTTGCACAATTATCTCATCCACTCTTTATCCCCATTTCTTGCTTCTTCACCTTCCACTTCTCTCACCCCTCCTGTAGTTCCTTCAGTGATAGTGACTAATAATGTTTCTTTACTAAACATTGACATCCCAACTTCTACTTCAACTTCAAACATTGCTTCCCTCCTATGTCATATTCTTACACCAAACAAACGTCACTCTTGTGCTTCCCTTTTAAAACCATCTACTGATCTTACTTCATCCTTAATTACTAAAACCTTTTCCATACAGCCTCCTGCCAAGAAGACTTTTATTCCCACTCTTCTCTCTTCCTTCCCCTTTGCAGTGGTTCTTAATGTTTTTCAATGTATGCACCCCTTTCAGAGTAGCAGTCAGTTCTTGCATCCTATGAATTGCTTGAATACAAAGTTGATGTCATGTGTATTAATAACAAAATCACTTTTTTTCCCCTCCTCCATTGACAAAGTTTATAATTTTTTTGCGTGACAAAAATTCAGAGTACCCAAATTACTTATATTAGTCAAAAATTAAATTACATTATTTTGCCTTTACTGTGCAGCAAACCTAGTGACTTTGTTGCTTCTGTTTTTTTCTATGATAACATAAGATCTTGGTGCCTTTGTACTGAGTGCTACTTACACTTATAGATAGTTGTAAAAATGAAATTACTTTATTTGCTTGTACTGCACAGCTAACCTAATGACTGTTGCTGCTGTTTTTTCTATGATAACATTAGATCTTGGTAAGACCGAATGCTACTTGCACTTATATTTGCAAAAATGAAATTACATTATTTGCTTGTACTTAAGAAACCTAATGGCTTTTTTGCTGGTTTTTTGTTCTATGATAACATCAAATCTTGGTGTCTTTGTACTGAGTGCTACTCGCATGTCATGTTCAGAATTCAGCCAATTTCTGTTCTTCATTTTGATGTGAAGCAGACAAGAAATTCCTTGTTCACACAGGTAAGTGGTCGCAAAAAGTACTAGCGCTTTGAGAGCTTTCTTTGCTAGTACAGGGTACGCTTCCAGCTGAGAAGCCCAGAAGTGCTCCAGTTGACCATTTGTGAACTCCATTTGGGTTCCACAATTGTTTCTCAGGTTGAGAGATTTTCCTTGATGCTGTCATCATCAACATCTTCCAAATCTGCTGATGCTCAACAATATTTGCAACAAAGTCAGGATACAGGAAAGCACCTTCTGTGACTGTCTCTTCCAGGCAGGGGAAATTTACCGAATTCTCCATCTTAACACACCTAATCTACATTGTAAGTTTTCCTTTGAATGCAGCCAATTTCTCGCTGGCAGTCACAATGTTAAGTCCCCTTCCTTGCAAAGAGAGATTGAGTTTATTGAGTGCTGAGAACACATCAGCCAAATAGGCAATCATTTGAACAAAACTGGGCTCATCAAAATATTTAACCAGTTCTTGTCCCCGTTCACGGAGAAACTGATGAATTTCTCCGCTCAGTTCAAACACGATGTAGCACACAACCACCACCTCTCTTCAGTATGGTACAAAAGCACAGTGTGTTCCTGATCCACTTCATGAAGTGACTAAAACAATCGATGATTCACAGCATGGCTATGAATCAAGTTCACAACCTTAACACAAACATCCAAAGTTTTCTTCAGGTCTGGGGGTAACGTCCTTGCTGCAAGAGCATAACGATGAAGAAAGCAGTGAGTGATTTTCAGGTTAGGAATTTCTTTTCTCATCAATGCAGCAAACCCAGAATGATTGCCCTGCATTGCTTGGGCACCATCGGTATACTTCGAACCATTACTGTCATTGTAAAGTTTGTTTCTCATGAAAAATGTTTGTATTTCATTAAACAGCTTGGGCTGTTGTCTTCAGGGACTGATTAGAGAAAACTTTCTTCCACTTTTTTCTCCTTTACGTACCGAACTACTGTCATTAGCTGTCAGCTAGAGACATCTGTTGATTCATCCACTTGTAGGACTACCCTTGATGTCAGCTACAACTTGTTCCAAGATATCCTCACTCATGTCGATGATTCGGTTATGGATCACATCATTCAATAAAGACACTTGTTGCAGTTTCTTCTCAGCTTCCTTGCCGAGAACAATCTTCGCCATTTCAAGGGTACACTGCTTGATCAGTTCCTCACCAATTTCATGGGGTTTCTTTGCCTTAGCAATCTGGTATGCAACTTGATAAGCATGCAGGTTTCTCTGTTGGCAAAAAATATAACACAAGAAAAAGACGGATGGGCAGATTGCATATACATATTTTGACAAAAGAGGCATTTGATAAGGAGATTACTATTGAAGTTGGAACACATTGGAGGATTGAAAGGAACATTAAAGAAATGGATGGAAGAAAGGGAAATGAGAACAGTAATAAAGGGTGAAAAATCAGAATGGCGATAATTTTTTCAGTTTATGTAAATGACATGACAGAAGGAGCGAACAGTTACATAAGTGTTTGCAGATTTGTTGTTGTTGGCTATCGTGCCTTCCGGAGGGAACACACACGGTAGCAATAGAGCCTGTCGGAGTTTTCAAAAAGATAGGTGATGCCATGTGGTGGTGGTGGACTCTAAACAGTCGACACCAACTCCAGGGAATTAGCAGATGTTCGTATAAAAAAAAAAAGCAGAATTTCGGGAGTATGTGTGGCTGCCGTGCCCCAAAGTTAGGGGACACATGGACGCACATAACACACACCCACTGGGATTTGGACGCGTATTCTTGTTGCAGATGATCCAAAATTATTGAGAAAGATAAGAAACTACAAGGATTGCGAGAAGTTACAGAATTATATAAACAAGATATATGAATGGGAATTAATGCAAAAAAATGCCATGTACAGTAATCTCAATTATCCATCATATAGCAGCCGAGACTGTGACGGATAACGTCAAAAGGTGGATAATGCAATACTACCCTGCCGTGGTGCCGGTAGGCTTAATGGAGGTCTTAGTGACTTGTAGCCCTATAATCATATTCAACTAGTTCCTGATCCACATGCATATGTTTGCATGAAAATAAAAGCTACGTTCTTATGAAGCGTAAGTCTGGCAGCGAGACCGAGACTGAGCCTGACCTGCTCAGAGGAGGACGTGCTGCTACCCAGTACCTACTTGTGCTAACTAGTGATGGGCGTTCCGGCTCTTTTCCGAGAACCGAGTCTTTCGTTCTCGTTCACTCAAAAGAGCCGGCTCTTTCAGCTCTCAAATACTTTTTTTTTAAGTAGTTCCACATATTCTGTTTATAGTCTTTATAATTTAGAAGAAATTTCTTAGGATAACTTTGCTAGTTAGCTTTCAATACCTATTGATTTAAGGAAAGGTGAAAAAGCTTTCAAAAAATGTTTAATTTAAACCAAATATTTTTTGTTATCATTAACCGTTGGCGACAGTAGGCTTACTGAGGCACATATGTGGACTTGCCTCGCCTGTTATTTGGCGGACAGACAGACAGACAGACACACACACACACACACACACACACACACACACACACACACACACACACACACACACACACACACACACACACACAAACATATGATCTATTTTCTTTTTCATTTAATATTTATCTATCAGAGAGAGAGAATTTTTCGTTCACACACACACACACACACACACACACGGTCACATATACACACACACACACACACACACACACACACACACATACTATCTATTTTCTTTCTTATTTAACATTTCTATATGAGAGAGAGACTCGGACAATTTTTCGTTTATGGTCACACACACACACACACACACACGGTCTCACACACACACACACACACACACACACACACACACACACAAACATACTATCTATTTTCTTTCATATTTAACATTTATATATCAGAGAGAGAGAGAGAGCGCGCGACGGTTGACTGTTATGTAATGCGAGTTTGAGGGGTGGTGGGGTACCCTACCACCCCTCAAATTATCAACGTAGTTAACTTGTCTTTCATCGCGTAAATATTAGTCGTACAGAAAAAATGTACTTATGCTAATTGATGTAATTTTAAAAGTTCTATCAAATCATGTAATTTAATCTAACTTTACGCCAAAAACTTTTTTTTTTTAATGTTTTCATTATTTATACTGTTTACATGTTCTGATGGTCCAAAAAATATATATATTTATTTCCTTATTTTAATTATTCGCAGATTTTTTGACTTAAACTCCACAGTTTTCGTTTTTACAAAACGAAATGTTAAATACTAGTTTGACAAAAACTATGTTAAATAGTTATTTTCTTACCTTCAAAAGGCCTTTCAGCTGGTATAGTCTGATTTTGAATAACGCTAATAGTTAAGAAGAAAAAAATTTTCGATGGTCATTTACCATTGAGTTTCATTTTCAATAGAATGAAAAGAAAGCTTGTTTCATTTAACTTCCCTAATTACTCCTAATCATTTTACGTCAATTTCATAGTTTTCGAGTTATAAGGAAAAAACCTTAACGATTAGTTTGACAGAAAAAATGCACCTATAATCATTTAAATAATTTTAAAAGGCGTATCAGCTAGTGTAGTTATTTTTTTTATTTTACTCACAGGTTATGAAAAAAAAAATTTTCCTTCATTATATAAAGAGTAATTTCATTTTTAAATGTTGCAACAGAAAGTTGGATTCCTATTCACTCTTTGTCTATTCGTAGTCATTGTACGTATATCTTATGGTTCTCGAGCTATAATGAGAAAATGAGTTTTGTGTTAAAAAATTAACTATGGAAAAAAATATACTTGATTTGTACGATATGTACACTATTTTGAGACGAGTTCTATAATTTAATTTGACCTCTTAATATTATCAGATTGTCTTCATTTACCGATATGTTGTAGGGAATATTATAGTGTACATTCCACATCATTGGCCTGCCATATACACCATATATTTTCTGAATTATTCATATATATGTGTTTTATGTGTTGAGTTACCCCTCTTTGCTAGAGGCCAAAGTAAATACAGTTTTCTTTGTTAACTTGAAGGAGTAACTTAACTATTTTACTATATATTTTCTATGAATAGGTTTCATTCTCGTAAGTATTATTATTATTATCATTACTATAATTATTAACAATCGGCAATTTTTGCATTTTGTTAGAAAATTGCAAAAATATGGAAAAACTAGAAAAAAAAAATTAACGGCTCTCAAAAAAATCCCAAACGGCTCTCGAGAAAGATCCGGCTCTTCTCGTTCATCTGGAAGAGCCGGCTCTATGAACCAACTCGTTCACAAAGCGCCCATCACTAGTGCTAACAAGGGATACCAGGTTGTATTTATCCATAACAGATATTTTCTTGTGTTTTTGTGTGTAAACACAAGGGAAACCAGGCTATATTTTTACCATAAGTATTTTATTGTGTTTTGTGTGCATTTTGGGGAAAAATTATTTAGATGGCTGAGTGTGTAGTACTTAATATAGGCGAGAGGGTTACAGGTATGGAGGATGCAGTGGTGAGGTGTGGTTCCTGTAGAATGGAGAGATAATGGATGGTAAATGAATGTAAGTTGTGTGAAGTGTTAGCTAGAAATGTAGCTTTAGAGGAAGAGGTTAGGGAGGTGAAAGTTTTGTTGGCACAGACGAAACAACAGATACTAGAGGTAAGGCAGGAAGCTAGCGTGAGGTCAGAGACAAGGGGGGGATAGTTGGAGGGTTGTGGGTAGGGGAGGGAAAGAGATCGTGAACCCTCCCTTGTGTGAGGTAGTGTAGCAACAAGTTCGGCTTGTTAGCTACACAGGAAGAGGAAGAGGTCGTGATAGAGGTAGGAGCAGGAGAAGGGGACAGGACACCCAAGGCGAGGATAGTGAGGAGGAAGTTAGATGGGAAGGACAGGGAAAGGTTAGAAGGGTCGCAGGAAGTGTTAGTTCTGGGTAACTCCAGGATTAGATATTTAGATGAGACCGACAGGGCGAGGAGGATGACTTGTTGTCTTCCTGGGGCCGGAGCGCAGGATGTGGTAGAGAGATACAAGAAGATAGTGGAGGGGATGGGGAAAGAGGCGTTAGTGGTGGTTCATGTGGGCGTGAATGATGTAGGCAGGGTAAGGTCAGAGGAGCTAGTGGATAGGTATAGGGAGCTTCTGAGGGAGATAAAGGAGAGTGGTAGGAGGTGTATAGTGTCAGGGGTGCTTCCTAGACAGGGGATTAGAGACTGGTGGCTCTCACATGCCCTTGGCCTCAACGAGAGATTGATGAGGATGGGATGGGTTTTATGGATGAGTGGAGCAGGTTCGATGGGAGACAGGAGCTGTATGCCAGGTGTACACTTCAGTAGGAAGGGGGTGCAGGAGCTTAGTGAATGTCTTGAGAGGGCAGTTAGGCAGTCCAGTCAGGGAAACTAAATATTAAATATTAGACGAAGCAGCTAGTGCACCCCTGATGCAAGAGCTTGCAAGGGCATCTAGATATAATAATGTGTGCATTATGGGGGACTTTATCCAGTCAGGGAAACTAAATATTAAATAGACGAAGCAGCTAGTGCACCCCTGATGCAAGAGCTTGCAAGGGCATCTAGGTATAATAATGTGTGCATTATGGGGGACTTTATCCAGTCAGGGAAACTAAATATTAAATAGACGAAGCAGCTAGTGCACCCCTGATGCAAGAGCTTGCAAGGGCATCTAGGTATAATAATGTGTGCATTATGGGGGACTTTATTTATAGGAGAATAGACTGGGATAGAATGACAAGAGACGGAAGCTCGAAGGAATTCTTAAATTTTGTCCAGGATGGTTTTTCACACAACTTGTAAGGAAACCAACGAGACAGAGAAATATTTTAGATCTGGTCTTCACGAATAATGAAACTTTGGTCAGTCAGGTTGAGATAGGAGCGAGATTTGATGTTAGTGACCACCATGAAATTAAATTCAAGATTAATGCAAAGAGGAAGGTAGAACAAAACACTGCTTTAGTACCAGATTTTAGAAAAGTCAATTACCAGGGGCTCAGACATCACTTCCAGGGTATAAATTGGGAGGATATTGGAGTAGGCAGAGAGGAGGATCAAAACATTGAGGTAGAATTGCATTATAATAGCATAGTTATGGAAATTCATACAGGGCAGGAACAGTATATACCTAAGAGGAGGATTAGGTCAAATAAAAATTATCCAAAATGGATGAATAGCAACATTAGAAGGGAAATTGGATTAAAAATGGGACTCTATAGGAGGATTAAAAGGGGAGAAGTACGGGTAGTAGGGAAGTATTGTACTGGTGCACGACTGTACCCCCCTAAGATTAACTGGGATTCCTTTACGGAATCGCTGGATAAATCCTTGTGTTCTTCACACTCGTCCGACTATTAAATATATTGTTATTTTTAGAGTAGGAAGAATGAGCTGAGGGGTGCTAGGTAAGATGTACAGTTTCAAGTGTTTGTTAATGTTTCGTGTATGTTGTATGTTGAGGTATACAGTTTTGTAAGAGCACCACCACGAATTCAGCAAGCTTTATTATCACTGCTTAAACCAAGTAAATCCTGTTTATTTTTTTGTTTACCCTTTTTCTTTCATATGCCCAGGGAAGGACCTAGTAAAGGGTGGTAATTAGTAGAGTTGGTGGCGACCAGTATAGATGGTAGCAGCGGTGTAGATGCAACCAGTACAGTATAATGACCTAGCTAGGAAAGTTAAAAAGGATACTAGGACTGCAAAGAGGAATTATGAGGTTAGGATAGCTAGAGATGCCCAGAAGGATCCAAAAGGATTCTATCAGTTGTACAAGACTAAAACAAAGGAAAGAATAGGACCTCTTAAAGGAATGGATGGCAGCTTGATAGAAAATGGTGAGGAAATTAGTAAGGCTTATTCTTGTTTCTCTTGTTTCACCATTGTCATGCACCGGATATGCTCTCTTTACATTAGTATTTAAATGTGGTGTAATATTATCTTCATGTATAACACGTACTCTATCTGTATGTAATGTCTTTATATCGCCGGATCTAATATTTCTTACTTTTATTACTACATCACTCACTTTATCTAACACTCTGAATGGATCATTGTAGGCTGGTTGTAGTTTTGACGGTAACCCGTTTCTTGGTACTTGTCTTACATATATTCTATCTCCTATTTCAATTATTATTATCTTTGCTCTCTTATTTTGCTTTCTTTGTAACATTCCTTAAGCTTCTTCTAAATATAGTTGGCTTCTTGCATAAACTCTACTAGCTTTAATTGCCATTTCCTGTTTATAATCATCAATATTATACCATGTTTTCTCTTCTTTCATAATTTCAAAAGGGAAACAAGGGTCCCTAAGATACATTAAGAAAAAATGGACTATCTTGGAGATTTCTATGAAACGCCGTGTTACAGGCAAAAATAGCTATAGGGAGCATTGTATCCCAAATACTAACATTATCCTGCACTAAAGTGCGTAATATATTCAATACAGTACCATCTCTCTATTACAGTGGTTCCCAAACTTTACCATGCCAAGGACCCCCCAGACATTACGAGTCCCAGCCGAGGACCCCCAGCCAATCAAAAGTTATCATTACCGGCCAAAATACCCATTACATGATTACAACATAGGTGTAGGCCGTAGGGTATTTACTATTTGCATATTCCTGCACGACGAAATTATGAATAAACATGTAAAATATTTTCAGTATGTTTTATTGTTTTAAATTCAATACAAAGTAAAATTGGTAAAAAAAAAAAAAAAACAGCCACAATAGATAGATAATTACAGTATGTAGTGTCACCACCGGTAACCAAAATAAATGAAATACCCTTCATAAAAAGAATGTGGAATTAAACACAAAAGCTATCAGACATAATATCTTGTTTAGTGGGATGGGTGAGATTGATGGCTCCTACACAGTTGGTCAATGCGGGGCTTAATGTTAGTTAGTGCCAGACGCATGTCGTTGTCCACCTGTAGGCGTGCTCTGTGCTTGGTTTTAAGTATTGTCAATGTGGAAAATCCTTTTTCACATAAGTAGGTTGTGGCAAAGGGCAAAATGTGTTTCAGAGCCTTCTCAGCCAGAACATGATATTCAGTTCTTGAGTAGATTCAAAACTCTGACAATGGAAGGACAGAGAACTTTATTTTCATACCCCCATCATTTGACATTTCAATGAGTTCCTCTTGCAACTTCATATCAAGATGTGCACCTACCCCGACTGCGAAAGGGTTTCTAATCCAGTTCAGGTGAGAATTTTCCAGTTCAGGGCAATATTCCCTGAAGTAGCCTTGCAGATGAGATAGATGGGACACAATGATGGGGGTGATGTCTTCACTTGATGTCATACATTCTTGTTAATAAAGTGGGAACATTTCAGTGACTCCTTCCTGGCATTTGCTTTCCCACAAGGAAATCTATTGCATGAATGCACGTACTTTGTCTTGCACATTCAAAATGCATAATCCAAGGCCTTGCATGCCCTTGTTTAGTACATTTAGATGCTGGAATATATCTGATAGATATGCTAGTTTTAGCATCCATGACTCGTCCTCAAAATAGATACAAAGATCTGATTTCTGTGTTGAGAGAAAATCAGCTAACTCTCTCCGCAGTGCAAATACACGATTCAAAACTGCTCCACGCGATAACCATCGCACTTCAGAGTGGAGCAGCAAGCCATGAAAGTCAGCACCCATTTCATGACAAAGGGCTTCAAAAAGTCTGTCTTTCAGAGGATGTGCTTTTACATAATTCACTGTTTTCACAACAATCTGCAAAACCTGATACAATTCATCATCAATGCGTTTTGCAACAAGTGCCTCACGGTGGAGCATGCAGTGTGTGTTGCCGACATTTGGGGCCTTTTCTTTTATGAAAGCAATGACTCCACTATGTTTACCTGTCATAACAGCTGCTCCGTCAGTGCACACACCCACACAGCGTAAGCAGTCAATGGAATTTTGTTCCATGTATTCATCCAAAATCTGAAATATATCCTTCCCAGTAGTCCTACCCCTTTATGGCTTTGCAGAACAGTATCTCCTCAACAAATTTTCCGTCACTGATAAATCTGATATACACAAGCAGCTGTGGTTTGTTAGCGACATCTGTGCTCTCGTCTAGTTGCAGTGTAAAGTACTCACTGTTTTTCACTTGCTCCAAAAGTTGTACAGTGACGTCCTCGGCCATATCATATATTCTTCTGCTCACAGTATTGTTTGACAAGGATAACACATCAACCTACTTTCAGTGCTCTGTCTGGAAGTGTGAACTTTTGTTTGAATGTATTTGCTTGGCTAGTTACCGATGACTCTTGTCGTTTGAAGAAATCAATGGATTTTGTGGCATCAGCTGGATGTTTTTGTTGTAAATGTCTTTGTAGTTTTGATGGTTTCAACCCTTCATTGAAGAGTATCTCTTGACAGAGAACACACTTCGGGTACTCCACTCCATCGTTTTTTACCACAGAGGTAAACCCATATGCAATATATGAGGGATTATACTTTCTGAGTTTTGACTTTCTGTCCTTTGTACCCAAACTACTTTCTTCCCTTGGTCTTGATGAAGTAGCAGTGGAGAGCTCATCAGACGATTTTCGTTTTAAAAACTTGTCCATTTTCAGTTCACACTTTCTGTAAGCATAAAATAATTTACTTCGTATTAATAATTAAAGGAACAACTAAGATTTTTTAAACCAAATACACATGAGCAGAAATGTATTTTCTAGCCGTAGTTTTGATATAATTTTCACAGAGTGCAAATGGTTATTGATTAATAATGTTGATAATTCATTGTAACTTTGATTAATACTGAACATTCATGACAACACTGATTTTGTTTTGTCAGTTAGCAATATTTCAGTACCGATATATTGTCACTTTTTTAAAATTATAGCAACATACAGCCAATGACATTTACGTACAATGATCCTACCGGACTTGGGGCGAGACTGCGTGTCACGAGACTCGCGATAGTGACGGTTTGGGTGGCGAAAGATGGGAGTTGCTAGGTTGCAATTAAATTCAAATTAAGCTTATTATAAAACAAATAATGATGTATTAAAGATGTGCAAGCTAGTTGCTTCTACACCCAAGTATTGATACCACCGACACTAGGATGATAGAGAATCAGTGATGTATATTTTTTATTCTATATTTTTTCTGGGGTTGAAAATTTTTTTTTTTTTCATTGTGTCGCGGACACCCTAGGACCTTCTCAGGGACCCCCAGGGGTCCGCGGACCCCAGTTTGGGAACCACTGCTCTATTACGCCAATTGTTTGTGGAAATTATGGAGTGGTTGTTATATGTTTAATTTGCAACAAGTTATCTACTTTTTTCAATATTTCATTAGCGAATTCTTTACCTTGGTCCATAACCAAAGTCATAGGTAGACCTTGCTTACATACCACTGATTCAAAAAATACTTGAGCTACTTTTATAGCTGTCTTTGTTCAGCAATCAAATATCTTGTAAGCACATTAATCAATATTTATATCCTTTTTATGAATTTCCTATGGGCCCAAATAAATATATGTGTACACATTAAAAAAGGCATTTATATATCTGGATAACTTATCAGTGGTGCTGGAGCATCCCCCAGTCGCTTAAAGCGATTACATACCAAACATGCTTTGCAATAATTCTCAACATCTTTTTTCATACCGATCCAGTATGAAAACTTTTGTCATGTTGCTAAGGTAACTTGCACACCCCCATGCCCTGCAGGTAGCATAGAGTGTGCCAGTTTCAAAGCTTGATGTTTATAAGAATTAGGCATTACAATTTGTCTAGTTATTTCACCATAATTATTTTTAATCAATCCATATAACATTATTATCTACATTCATTTCTTCTAAATTCAATCTTCCAACTTTCTTTTTGTGCTTACTTAACTCTTTTTTTCAATGTGTCGACATCGTAACCTTTCTTTAATAATTGTTTCAATAATCCATAATACTCATCTTCATCTAGTAATCTCATAATAATTGTTTCAATAATCCATAATACTCATCTTCAAATAATTAATTCAATAATCCATAATACTCATCTTTAAATAATTGTTTCAATAATCCATAATACTCATCTTCATCTTGTAATCTCATAATAATTTTTTCAATAATCCATTATACTCATCTTCATCTAATAATCTCATAATAATTGTTTCAATAATCCATAATACTCATCTTCATCTTGTAATCCCATAATAATTTTTTCAATAATCCATAATACTCATCTTCATCTAGTAATCTCATAATAATTGTTTCAATAATCCATAATACTCATCTTCATATAGTAATCTCATAATAATTGTTTCAATAATCCATAATACTCATCTTCATCTAGTAATCTCATAACAATTGTTTCAATAATCCATAATACTCATCTTCATCTTGTAATCTTATCAATTTTTCTAAATCTCATTCGAGATACATATCTGCTTTTTCTTCTGTTACTACACATAAATTTTCATCTTGCAATAACTCATTATAATCATCATTACCTTCTAGGCTATCCTCGTGATGCCTTAATCTAGACAAGCAGTCAGCTACCTTATTTTCCTTACCGGGGATATATTCCACTTTAATATCAAATTCAGCTACTAATAATTGCCATCTAGCGATTCTACTGTTGCATTTGAGGTAGTTAATAGCCATACCAGGGGTCGGTGATCAGTGTGAACCATTATAGGAAATCATAGACATAATGTTCTATTTATTTTGAGACCATACACAAATGCATGTGCTTCTTTTTCAATTAATCTCAGCCTTATTTAATTTTCTGCCAAAAACGTAAGGGGTCTCAGATTATCATATTCATCCCTTTGTCATATAACACCACCAATAGCATTATTAGAAGCATCCGTGGTAAGATAAAAAAAAATTTTTCAAAATCAGGAAAAATAAGTGTTATTTGTTCCGACAATACTCTTTTGAGTTTAACAACTGCTTCTTCAGCTTCATTATTTTATTCTATGTATTTTTTTAAATTATTTTTAACATTCATATGACCTTCTGTAAGTTCATTTAAGGGAGCTGCTATTCCAGCATAACCTTGTATGAATTTTCTATAGTAATTAGTCATCTCCAAAAATTATTGTAACTCTCTTACTGTTTTGGGTGTGGACATCTTATTTACAGTTTCTATTTTATTTGGCTGAGGTTTTAATCCCTCTGCGGAGATGATATGTCCTAAATATTTTACACTTGTCTTAAAGAAGTGCATTTCATTAAATTCACTTTTAATTTTGATTTTTGGAGTCTAAGGAATACCCTTTCAAGATTATCTATATTATCCATCAAATCTATACCTTGAATTATAATGTCATCTAAGTATACATGTGTATTATGGCTTTATGTTAGGTAAGGGATATGAATTATTCATAACATGAGTATTTAAATTCCTGAAATCTATACAAAGCCTTAATTTTCCATCTTTTTTTTATTACTGGCACCAAGGGTGACTGAAAGGATGATCTTGAAGGTCTTACTATTCCCTGTTTTTCCATAATTTTAATTTGTTCTTTTACTTTTTTCATGAAAACAAAACTGGAATAGAGTATAGCTTTCTAGGCTTAGGGGTTGACTTTAGTTTGATAGTATGATAATAAAATGGAGTTACACTTGGAGAATCATCATCATTTGCGAAGACTGATGGGCCGCGTTCAGCGAGGGGGGGGGGGGGGGGAAGAATCTGCCCACCGAACGATATTGGACACATAAGCCGCATTTTTGTCGTCCACGGCTTTGAAGATTATCTTCGGTAAACCCAAGTCAATCTCAAGTCAATCCCGCCTGGCGCGTTTTTGTCGTCCACTTTCGGCTTGGAGGATACGAAGACAGTTCCAAGCCGAGGAGACTCGGCTTCGAAGACTGCTCTAGAGGTGTCTTGGGAGACGGATTTCAGCTTGCAAACTGGATTCCCTTGAAAAACACCCACAAAAAGGAAATATGGCGCCCCAGAGAGAGTAAATAGTTACTTATTTGAGTAAAATATACTGATTCCCACCTTAATTGTGGAAATGACGCCACCTTAATAGAAAAATAGTGCGTTGAATACACAAAAGTGATAATACTGTGTGGTAAAGCACAACCTTAATCAGGGTAAAGCATAGCTTTAATTAGGGTAAAGCATAGCTTTATCCTGATTAATGCCAGTAATGTCATGAAATGAGTGTGGCGTACTATCTATAATAGCACAGCTTACAGGTACGGCAGCCGCACCTAAGTGCTCGCTTTTAGATATGGCACGTGCCTATCTTTGGGGTAATAAAATATGAATAACTCATATAACCGAACCAAACTGTACCTAACCAAACATAACAACATAATCTAACCATAACATAACGAATGCTCTATCCTTATAGTGCTCGCTTATAGATACGACACGAGCCTAACTTTGGGATAATAAAATATAAAAAGCTTATATAACCGAACCAAACCGTACCTAACCAAACATAACCTAACATAACATTACCTAACCTAATCTAAACATAACCTAACGAATGTTGTATCTTCATAGTGCTCGCTTATAGATATGGCATGTGCCTAAGTTTTGGGTAAAAAGCTTATATAACCGAGCCTAACTGAACTAAACCGTACCTAACATAACATAATCAACCTAACATGAAAGATGCTTTACCAGGTAAATAATAAGGCACAGGCCATACTAATAGCGGATGAATATAGTGGATGACAACGTATCTCCAAGCACTTCGATCTATAATTTGTCAGTTTCCAAGTGTTCAAGATACGAGTTTAGTACATTGAATCAACTGTGTTTAATAATGAATATGTAGATGTTAGAAGTTATCATAGAGCAAGGGCAATTAGAAAACATTTATATGAACACAAGCCATTTTCTTTCGTAGCCACACGCCATTCTGGTGAAGATGTAAAAAACTTTACAAATAAAATAACTTTGTTAGCATAACCTTCCCAGAGCTGCAGTTCAATAAGCCTAACCAAAACTAACCTAACCAAACCGAACGTAACCGAACCAAACAAGACCTAACTTAACCTAACCAAACCTAATGTAACCTAAAATAAATCGTATTTTTTTCTGTAATTCAGCGGCATAACTGTTTGATATGATCTTAACAAGTTTCTGAGGTTGAATTTGCAGTGCATACTAAAGGTAAGGAGATATCGAATAGGTCATCTTACGAATCTTTACCGGTAATACTATACATTAAATGATACTACCTTAGGAAGGTCATATAGTGAGAGACTTTTGGGAGTTCAAGTAAGCAGTGACTTGCGCCCCAGGGAACAGTGTATTATAGTTAGACATAGATAAATAGAAAGATACTGGGATTTATTGGTAGGTGTGTGACAAATAGAAGTTCTGAGGTCATTTTGAGGTTGTATTTAACACTAGTAAGACCCCATTTAGATTATGCCGCTTAGTTTTGGTTATGTACTTTGTTGGATTATTTTCGGCGCGGACATTACTTTCGGCAACCATAACAAAAAGAAAATTAATATGTTGCCAAATAATTTCAGATAAAAGTACAGTAGCTATGTTTTACTTTTAATAAAGTTTTTAAGAAAGTTTGCAAACCAGATAATAATATTTCGGCACCAAGTCAAGAAAAAGTGTTTTTGTGGTGGCCACAGATTGGGCCCAAGACGGCCCCAAGACGTTCTTCGAAACCCAATCCCGCGCGTGGACGACAAAAATGCGGCTATAGCGACGTCGCTATAGCCGCGTTTTTGTCGTCCACGCGCGGGATTGGGTTTCGAAGAACGTCTTGGGCCCAATCTGTGGCTACCACAAAAACACTTTCTTGACTTGGTGCCGAAATATTATTATCTGGCTTGCAAACTTTCCTAAAAACTTTATTAAAAGTAAAACATAGCTACTGTACTTTTATTTGAAATTATTTGGCGACATATTAATTTCCTCTTTGTTATGGTTGCCGAAATTAATGTCCGCGCCGAAAATAGTCCAACAAAGTACATAACCACAACTAAGCTGCATAATCTAAATGGGGTCTTACTAGTGTTAAATACAACCTCAAAATTACCTCAGAACTTCTATTTGTCACACACCTACCAATAAATCCCAGTATCTTTCTATTTATCTATGTCTAACTATAATACACTGTTCCCCGGGACGCAAGTCACTACTTACTTGAACTCCCAAAAGTCCCTCTCACTATATGACGTTCCCTAAGGTAGTGCCATTTAATGTGCAGTCTACAGACCTATTACCGGTAAAGATTCGTAAGATGACCTATTCGATATCTCCTTACCTTTAGTATGCACTGCAAATTCAACCTCAGAAACTTGTTAAGGTCATATCTAACAGTTATGCCGCTGAATTACAGAAAAAAATACGATTTATTTTAGGTTACATTAGGTTTGGTTAGGTTAAGTTAGGTCTTGTTTGGTTCGGTTACGTTCGGTTTGGTTAGGCTTATTGAACTGCAGCTCTGGGAAGGTTATGCTAACAAAGTTATTTTATTTGTAAAGTTTTTTACATCTTCACCAGAATGGCGTGTGGCTACGAAAGAAAATGGCTTGTGTTCATCTAAATATTTTCTAATTGCCCCTGCTCTATGATAACTTCTAACATCTACATATTCATTATTAAACACTGTTGATTCAATGTACTAAACTCGTATCTTGAACACCTGGAAACTGACAAATTATAGATCGAAGTGCTTGGAGATACGTTGTCATCCACTATATTCATCCGCTATTAGTACGGCCTGTGCCTTATTATTTACCTGGTAAAGCATCTTTCATGTTAGGTTGATTATGTTATGTTAGGTACGATTTAGTTCAGTTAGGCTCGGTTTTATAAGTTTTTTACCCAAAACTTAGGCACATGTCATATCTATAAGCGAGCACTATGAAGGTACAACATTCGTTAGGTTATGTTTAGATTAGGTTAGGTAATGTTATGTTATGTTAGGTTTGGTTAGGTTAGGTTTGGTTCGGTTATATAAGCTTTTTATATTTTATTATCCCAAAGTTAGGCTCGTATCGTATCTATAAGCGAGCACTATAAGGATACAGCATTCGTTAGGGTATGGTTAGATTATGTTAGGTTTGGTTAGGTACGGTTTGGTTTGGTTATGAGTTATTCATATTTTATTACCCCAAAGATAGGCACGTGCCGTATCTATAAGCGAGCACTTAGGTACGGCTGCCGTACCTGTAAGCTGTGCTATTATAGATAGTACGCCACATACTCATTTCATGACATTACTGGCATTAATCAGGATAAAGCTATGCTTTATCCTAATTAAAGCTATGCTTTACCCTGATTAAGGTTGTGTTTTACCGCTTTACCACACAGTAGTATCACTTTTGTGTATTCAACGCACTATTTTTCTACTAAGGTGGCGTCATTTCCACAATTAAGGTGGGAATCAGTATATTTTACTCAAATAAGTAACTATTTACTCTCCGGGCCGCCATATTTCCTTTTTGTGGGTGTTTTTCAAGGGAATCCGGTTTGCAAGCTGAAATCCGTCTCCCAAGACACCTCCAGAGCAGTCTTCGAAGCCGAGTCTCCTCGGCTTGGAACTGTCTCCGTATCCTCCAAGCCGAAAGTGGACGACAAAAACGCGCCAGGCGGGATTGACTTGAGATTGACTTGGGTTTACCGAAGATAATCTTCGAAGCCGTGGACGACAAAAATGCGGCTTATGGTATATATATTTTTTTCGTGCTGAGATAATCAGCTGATTGAGCCAACATGGCGGCGCACCTTCTTCGTGGGCACCTTTATCGCCGTAGAAAAAACTTGCTGATTAATATATAATAGAGTCTGGAGCAATTATAGCCGCAACACAGTATTTAGGTGGCAAGAAGATGTGAGGAGATAAAAGAAGCCGTAAACTCTTGTGAGAGTAGTGATATAGCGTAGGTGATTGTGTGGCTGGTAAATTTTTAGCTCTCCCAATGCACTTGGACGTAAATAACACACTTCGTATAAAAAATGATCCATTTCGAACGATTTTGACATTGATTTTCGTCGCAAATGCATATCTAATAAGACATCCTCATCAACCCCCAACAATTCTGGGGACCTGTGGGAATGCGGGTTTCTTGGGAGAAGACAAAAGGCCTCTTCTATTTGTTCTCAATAATCTACTCCGGATTCTGCTCCGAATCCGAATCTGTTTTGGATTAATTGGGTGCAAATAGAACAGCAGAATCTGTTTTGGATTCGCTGGATCAAAACAATAACAACGAGAGGCCAGTCGCTGCCCAGCCGTCACACTAGTCACTTCTCCAAGGAAGTGTTGAGAGTTACAACTTTCATTTCCTGATGCATTTAGGGTGACAGCGGCATCCCTAATTATCACCAACCTGCTTATTGTACAATAAAAAATCTTTATATAACTAAATGTGTTATTGAAAACACCATTAGATTCTTGAAAAGTAGATTCAAGTCTGATGAACCTCAAGGTTAACCTTGACAATGTTACACCTATTATTTCTTTACAAATACTGCTCCACCTCTTTATTATAAATATACTATACATAGTGTACTCAACATATCTGTGAAGGTTTCTGGCGGTGCTCACCATTTTTTACCTCGCAAAACTTCTTAGAAATTATGATAGATTATGTTAGGTTGGTTAGATTATGTCAAGTTATGGTTATGTTAAAGTTGTTAGGTTACGGTTATGTTATGGTTAGGTTTAGTTAGGTTCGATTATATAAGATTTTTACATTTTATCACCCGGAAGTTAGGGTTCGCAAATTAGTTTTTTTGGGGGATTTGGGTATTAAAATGTAAAAATCTTATGTAACCGAACCTAACTGAACCGCACCAAACCTAACTTAACATAACCATAACATAACTGCAAACTAACCTAACAACCATAACTTAACCTAACTTAACCAACATAACATAACTTCAAAGACGTTTTGCGAGGTAAATAATGGTAAGCACCCCCTAACACCTTCACAGATGTGTTGAGTACACTATGTATAGTATGTAAGACTTCATGTATATAATAAAGAGATGGAGCAGTAGTTGTAAAGAAATGCCCCTTATTTTTATATATGTCTAATCTGTAGCGCCGATAGGCTTTCCCTGGTTAGGTTAGATTTGGGTAAAACTTTACTTTTACATCCAGCCAAAAAACCTTACATTCCCACATGTCCTCATGTTTATTGGGAGAAGATGGGGAATGGGGATATCTTATTAACTATTTATTTGGGACGATAATGAGTGTCAGAATCATTTGTGTATATCAATGTAGAGTAGAGCTTCCCCTTAACCAAAATAAACTTTGGGGATATCTTATTTAACTATTCATATGCTACGGTTATACATATTTTTGCAAACATTTATGCAGAATTTTTGTAACATTTAATCTCTTTCACGTACAAGTAAGTTGTTTTCTTGGGAGTATATATCAAAATTCAAAGAAAATAAATAACCCGGTTAGAGGCTGCTGTTATATCTCCTTCGTTTCTGGTATTCATCACCATTATTATACAATTTTAAGCCTACAGTAGTATTTCTGAAAAAATTTTCTACCACTTATTATCTTTCTCGTATATATACACTGTTTTTATTGGAGGTATATATCAATAATAGATTCCGAGAAGAGGCTGCTGTTATATATCTCCTTTGTTTTTGATATTCATCACCACTATTATACAATTCTGTGCCTACAGTAACATTTCTACAATATTTCTCTACCGCTAACTATCTTCCTCGTATATATACACTGTTTTATTGGAGGTATATATCAATATTAACTTCTGAGAAGAGGCTGGCTCAGGTTGGTGCAAAAAACCCGCGAACGAGTGTCGTCTGCTATAACCCACCTCCCAAATCAGATTCGACGGATTCAGGAATCTGTTACAGATCACGGGTTAAGATGGTAAATAGAACACGATTTCGCGGCTAAGCCCCGCCCAGAGCGGCCAAGCCCCACCCAGATTCAGTGATCTGAAACGGATTCACGCAAATAGAAGAGGCCTAAAATACAATGATTGTCAGTAAATAGTTTGTTATTTCTGCATAACTACTGCTTCGACGATATCGATATAAATATGAAGTTGTACATATCTAGTGTACTCAACACGTCTGTAAAGGTTTCATGCGGTTATGTTATGTTAGGTTATGGGGTATAATTTTACATCTTCACCATTATGGAGTCTGTATACGAAATAAAATGTCTGCAATTCGTCCAACTCCCTACTCTTGCTCATAGAGAACATTTGATAGCTTCTAAATTAACCTAGGTAAAGTTTTGGAAGACGAACCAGTCTGTATTTTGGACAAAGCAATTTTTTTCCTGATAGATTTTTGTGTTTTGAATAAATCTGATGTTTGTTTGTTATGCAATACATTTTTTCCCAAAGGTAAAAATTGCCACAAAAAAGTGAAATCTATTCAAACCATCAAAATCAATAAGAAAAAAAAAAATTTCAGTAACCTTAAGCAAACCTAATTAACCAACCTAACCTAAGCAAACATAATCAAACCTAACCTAACCTATCTGAACAAGTATCTGAGGTTGAATTTGCAGTGCATTATAAAGATAACGAGATATCGAGTGGGTCATCTTACGAATCTTTACCTGGTTTGGTTAAAGAAGGTTAGATTTAGTTAGGTTAGTCTTACTTAGATTTGCTTGGGTTAGATTAGTTTTAATTAGGTTTGCTTAGGTTTACTGAAAGAAATTTTTCTCCTATTGATTTTGATGGTTTCGAATTAATCTGACTTTTTTGTGGCAATTTTTACCTTGAGGAAAAATAATTGCTTGGCATAACAAACATCAGATTAATTAAAAACATGAAAATCTATTAGAAAAAATTGCTGTCAAAAAAAGACTGGGTCGTCTTACGAATCTTTCCCTAAACCTAACATAACAACATAAATTAACCTAAACCCTAACCTACATTGACAAATATCAGAACCTTGTTAAAACGAAACTAAACTTTACTTTTCGAAGAGATCTCTCAGAAAACATTGAATATCTCACAAACTAAGAATTTACGACGAAATTTGGATTAAGAAAACAAAAATGCAACAGGTATTGCAAAAGTACAGCCCTGAATTTTCAGAGCATTCTGATGAAGATGTAAATTAATACTGGTTAGGTTACATTAGGTTGTGGTTAGATTAGGTTTGGCTAGGTACGGTTTGGCTTGGTTAGGTTCGGTTATATAAGCTTTTTATATTTTATTACCCAAAAGTTAGGCATTTTACTTTAGATTTTTTTCCTTATTACTTTTCGAAGAGATGTCACAGAAAATAATGAATATCTCACAAACTAAGAATTTGCGACAGAATTTGGAATAAGATCTTATCAAAATGCAACAGGTAATGCAAAAGTACAGCTCTGAATTCTCTAGAGCATTCTGATGATATAAATTAATATCGGTTAGGTTATGGTTAGATTAGGTTTGGCTCGGTTAGGTTCCGTTATATAAGCTTTTTTTATTTCATTACCCATAAGTTAGGCATTTTAGTTTAGAATTTTTTTCCTGATTGTCATATTATAGCCTGAATCTAGGTAAATTTCTCGAAGTAAATTGCTCGACAGTAAATTGCTCAAGAAATAATTTCTCAAACTATCAATTGCTCGACAGTAAATTGGTTAAGAAAATAACCTAACCTAACCTAAATAAAAATGTTGTCTTTTTAGGTAAACATGATAGAAAACCAAGAAAATTTATTGACTTGTAAATTACAATAGATTAATCTTAGATTATAAACAAACATTCAAGACAGAAACCCATATACATCAATGAATACAAGTATGTAGAAAACTATGTACGTACATGTTTGGGAGACTGCACTGTGTAAAAATTTTAAATGAAAGTAGTTGAGGAATAATATGGAGATAACATTTGTGTCTTCTCCCGAGGTTATTACTTACATGTCAGATATAATTAAGGTGTTTCCCTATCAAGTCTGTTATTTTATATCGCCTCTGTCTGTATATAGACAGTTAGGTACAGTAGGTGTTGTGTTATCAATAGTCGGATTTTAGGGCGTTTCTTGACCATCTGTTGTAAGACCAATTCCTGATTACAGAGATGGCGATATTAAACTGTCTTATTTCATCATATACATGAATATATTGACTTCACTGTCTTAATTACTTATTCTACAACTTCAAAAGACCTTAGTACATTGTTCCTGGGTGAACCTCAGTCTCTGACAGATCAGGCTTACTGACGCTTGGGTTGGTCCTAGGTCGTCACTATTGCACAGTTGCATCTTGCCCGTGGCCAACTAACGCAGTGTGATGAGAACTTTCATCTCCGGTGTCAGTGCATTACTCCTTGAAGTGGGGCTCTACAATGCCCCTCTCACCAAATCAGTCACGTATAGCACTCCTGCACGATCCAACCGGTATCTCCTCACCAGCTTGGCGTCACTCAGCATGTTTAAGACGTCTTTTCGAGGCTGGTAAATCCTCAGTTGGCGGTGACGGACTTGTTGACATTCAGCCATCTTGTCGACTTCAGTGTAATTCCGGCCCGTTAAGCTTGGTCCCCAGCAGACTTAACGTGACCGCCAGTTAAGTCAACTTTAAGACGGATTTCGCGCTTAAGATGAATTCTTAAGTCCAAATAGTGATTTAAGTCTACTTAACGACTTAAGAATTTTTGTGGATACTTCTTAGACTTAAGATTAAAACTTAAGTCAAACCTTAAGTTTGTGGATACGGGCCACGGGCCCGTATCCACAAAAATTCTTAAAATTGGACTTAAGTTTCACTTAGCGCGAGGAAAATTAAGTGAAACTTAAGGTTTGACTTAAGTTTTAATCTTAAGTCTAAGAAGTAACACAGTATGAAAAACCAGCCTAGCAAAACATAATTTTTTTTAAACAGCGGAATTCCAGCTTATCAATGAATAAATATTGAATATTACTAGATAAAACATGAAGTGATGATATACGTAAGGAATACTGGCATTATAAGCTTACGTCTTAAGTTTAATACGTTTTTTATATTTACCGCGCAAGGCGACACTTTCGTTTTTATGTTTACATTATGAGCACTACGCGCCACGTTTAAAGGACAAAAGTTGAAGATGAACTCCGCAGACCAAGCTCCTTCCAACAAAATGAAGCGCTCTTCCAACTGGAAGGAGGAAGAAACGCTTTTCATGGTTAAGATGGTTGGTGTCAACTATGCGATTATTAAGGGTACGTTCAGCAGCAATCTTACCTATAAAGATAAGAAGGCTAGCTGGACAGAAGTGACTGCTCGGCTCAACTCTGCCTTTAACCTGTGCAGAAGACAGGTTGAAGTTGAAAAGAAATGGCAAAATGTCAAAACAATTGCCCTGAAGAATTCTGCCATAGTGAGACGGGAGTTAAATAAGACAGGTTAGTAGCAATGAGAAAGTTGATACCTCCTAAAGAATGTAATTGTAATCTTATCTTCGAAATGTTTTGAGAAAACCTTAACCCTCTTGGAAAACAAATTTAAATAATGACCTAACCGAGCAAAGTAGATTGTGGCCCCTCAACTATAATTTTATTATTAAACCTAACCTCATGGCGCTTCCACCCAAGTGATGATAGTATTGTTTCACTTTGTATGGAAAACCTGTTTTGTATATCTTACTTATCTATATACTCTCCAAGAGGGTTAAATGTTAGCTTTAATGCATTTCTAAGGTAAGACAAATAGATTATTTAGTTTTGGAGATATTTGACGGTTAGTTTATGAAATATTAAGCTATTACTGTACTGTGAAAAAATGAATGGCAACTCTAAATAAAATATACAGTTGGCCACAATCCGACCTTTAAATACTTTTTTATTCCGTGGTACAGGTGGTGGCAGTTCTGTCACAATAACTTTAGATGCTGTAAATGAGGCAGTATTATGGATCTTGGGGAAAGACCAAGTTGTGGTGGACGGTGTTCCCACACAGACCCGTAGGGACAGCAGTTACTGGCATGGAAGGTAAGCTGGCCAAACTAATTAAGACAGTTTCAGTAACTACTATTTATGCTTTGTTGCACAATTATACAACATTATATTTATGACTTATGACAAAAGTAATGTTGGGAAATGTTCTGTTAGTGGAAAGTGTCTACGCTTAACCTCCTATGGATTGTACCATTATAGTGCTATCTTATGTTAATAATTTTATGACCGAAGTAATGAGGCAAATCATTTGTTGGTGATTAGTGTCTAATGCAGGATTGATAGGTTCAACTGGTGTTACTACAGTAAGTCTGATGGTGTTGTTATTGATCATATTTATTATGCTTAAACGCTCAACCAGAATTAGGAGGTAAATAATTAGTATGATGAGTATGCATTTAAATGTATTGAGTACATTTTGACACATAAGCTGCTTGATTATCTAAAGTCATGCAGCAATAAAAATAACAGCAACACACATAACAACAGTTCAGTGTTTATATGAGTAACCTCGCACACAACACGTACAGTAATATATAATTACAAATCACAAAACTGCACATTTTCCAGCATCACATAACACACAAATGCACCAACTACACCATTTCACCCTCTTTCCAATACATCTTTGTCCTGTAAACACCTGTCTGTTTTCCAGTGTCATGCTTGCGGTAATTGGAACACTTCATTCACAGGCTCATTTATTTGCTTTCTGTTTCAGCTGGTCACCCAACAAGAGGAGGATGGCATGTGTGCTCCTGCTGGATGGGATGGCCAACACTTCACAGGCTCATTTATTTGCTTTCTGTTTCAGCTGGTCACCCAACAAGAGGAGGATGGCATGTGTGCTCCTGCTGGATGGGATGGCCAACACTGCAGCCTTCCTGTGGGGTGTGCATATGAGCACTAAAATATAGTGTAGTACTGATTGTTGTGTTTTGTGTTTCCTTTTTGAGGTAATCTTGCTCACACGCTTCATCTGGAGTCGAGTTATTGCTTCCCACTACAAACAAACATAAAAAGATATCATTAATGCAACATTCATGACATTGACTTCACTACAAGCCTGCAAACTGCTTGTGATGGGGCAATGTATGAAAGGCCAAGAGATTAGTTGTTGATGTTATGAAGCCTTATAAAGTAAGGTGTGACAAATGAAAGAGTACCTATATGATCAGGTTAGGGGTGAGTGGAAGATGAAATCTACAACATATGCAGTGCATTAGCTGATTATTTACCCGAAGTGTAGGTTGCAGAATTGCTCTCTGTACTGGGTCCCATTCGCCGCATCAGCTGGTAGTTGTACTATAGGAAAGCAAATAAGCATTTATGAAAAACTATCTAAGTAGTGCCCTACAATATGCAATAGCAATGCGTTATAATCAGATAGTGTTATTGAAAAAAAAAAAAAAAAAAAAAAAAAAAAAAAAAAAAAAAAAAAAAAAAAAAAAAAAATATATATATATATATATATATATATATATATATATATATATATATATATATATATATATATACACACAAGTTGACGATGAATGTAAAAATCCACAGTAAACCCATCTTCATATATTCGTACTTGTACAACGTATCAGGTACTCTGACTGGACCCATCCTCAGGTATACGTACAGATGTGGCGAGAGGTGTTTCTTACCACATATGTACATATGTGGTAAGAAACACCTCTGTACGTATACGTGTACGTATACCGTATACCTCTGCACGTATACCTGAGGATGGGTCCAGTCTGACTATATACTCTAGAAGTTGTACAAGTATGAATAAATTAAGATGGTTAATTGCACACCTTCTTGGCCTTGCTGTTCTTCCTCCACCTCAGCAATAGGGTCTGCAATAGGGTCATCCGGCAGCTGGATATTTCTCCTCTTACATATGTTGTGCAGGATGACACATGCAACTATTACTTGGCAGGTTTTCGCAGGTGTAAGGCGGATTTCACCATGGAGAACGTGAAACCGCCTTTTGAGCTGGCCGATTCCGCGTTCCACAACGGATCTTGTCCTCTTAT
>JAXIVD010000038.1:225000-237500 GCA_036785275.1 Cancer borealis | reverse complement strand
GGGGAATGGAGGCTATAGTACATAGACACATGTAATTATACATCCTACAGTAAAGAAAAATACAGAAAAACAGAAACATTATCATTATCCATAAGAAAATTAATTCAAATTACCAAATGACCTAGGATTAATACAATATTACCAAGAGAGAAAATGATTACTGGAAATATATCAAGTTTTTCTTTTATAACAAATTTGATTTTCAACTGTTAGCAAGAGAGGAAATAATTACTGGAAAAAATCAAGATTTTCTTTTATAACAGATTTGATTAATTGGCAGATAAGCAATAAAAATGTCATATTATATTTATCAGTTTTGAAATCGTCTTCAATGAAATCAATATTTACAACACTTGAAAACACAAGAAATATTGTGTTACACTTCAGAATCAATTTGTATTTAACACGACAGCTGGATGGGTGTCAGTGAATTCAAGGCATAGGTAGATACACAGAAAATGACTTACCGTATTTTACGGCTTACAAGACGCTGCATCTTGGAAGACGCACCCTAATATTGGAGAGAAATTTTGAGAAAAAAAAATTAAGTAATTCTCACACAAAAACAGTTTCACCATATCCATAGCGTAGGAGACAACATTTAAACGCAGCCGATCCAAAGGCTTGCTGATCTATGGAAATAAGCCACCTGTTACCCTTGGTTACACACCTATACCGTCAAGATCAAGAGCGGAATGACTCCCGCCGCCACCAGCTGGCACAATAAACAACAGACGTATGGCTCACATTTGGGCTTGTGGCTTGGCTCCAGGAAGGTTTATGGTATTGAAAATACTTGTAACAAGTAAGTACTGAGGTTATATCATATAAAAGGCTGAATTGAATAGTTACTTAAGTTAACCTCATAATAATAAACATCATACAAATCCACGTCCCTATCGGGCGAGCCAATACAACAACATTCGTCTTGGAAGACGCACAAATATTTTACATGGTATTTTTTAGGAAAATAAGTGCGTCTTGTAAGCCGTAAAATACGGTACATGTACGTGCTATAAATACCAATCCGTTACAAAAGACAGACAGAGTGATGTTAGGGAATAAGATAAAGACAGAATCCATGTTGGTTGTTCACATGTAAGTACAATGCTCCCTCCAATTTTGTGTGAAATTGGTCGACATTACAGGCCATAAAATGCGAATTTGCAAAATTGGATTAATGAACCTTATTTTAGTCATATTTTTGCCCTTATTTGTACACAAATGCATGTAATTATACATCTTACAATAAGGAAAAATACAGAAAAACAAACATTATCATTATCCATAAGAAAATTAATTTAAATTACCATTTTACTGTACCTGGGCTTGTGCAGATGGAAATTGGTTTTATAGAAAAATTGGAATATCACAAAATTGGAGTGAGCACTGTACCTGCCTGTGACGCCCCTCCCCACCCTTACTGGCCCAATCGTCTCTTAACACTAATAGTATTCTTTGGTACTGGCCAGACTCACATTAAACCCACAAACAAAGGATCAAGGAACTTTCACAATTATAATGACCTTACACTTATATGGGGTGCATTAAACTAATACTTAATAAGTACACTTACTTAGGGTCACTTTATCACATACTGAACATACTTACACAACACCACAGACCAACAAATTCACAATTGTATAAATGTATGAAACATTCAAAAATTTGCCCAAAATAATAATAAAAATTTTTCAGAAATTGTCTTTACAGGAATACTGATCTTGAAAGGCTTATAAAAACCTTTTGATATATATATATATATATATATATATATATATATATATATATATATATATATATATATATATATATTGTTACGAAGCCCGTAGTCCCCGCGATTAAGCCAGGTGAGGTGGCAGATGGTGACGACGTGGTGGGGTGGGGGCCGAGCGGCGCTACAGACAGATAGGACCCCGCTCTTGCCTTGACCAGGTGGTGGCTCTGGCCGCGTTGCTCTGTCCACACACTTGGATTTATACAACTACGAAGCTCGTGTGAGGACCTGTGAGTGCTTTGGCACTACAGAAGGACACTGTGCTTGCCTGTGAATGCCTGGGTTGTGTGGAGTGTCTTAGGTTGTCTTGGGACTGTGGTTGTGCTGGCGGGTTGAGCATGTGAGCGGTTTGGTGCTGCCGGTGTAGGAAGTGACCTGACGGTGTATGACCGGGGCTGGGTGCCGCTGTGTCTGTGACAGTGGGCTGCTTGTGATGAGCTGGGGCTGTGTGTGCCGCTGGGCCTGCAATGCCTTGTCAATGGTCGTTGTGTTGTACTGTGTGAAGAGTCAATAATGAACTAGTACTGAGCCTGCTCTGTGTTTCCTTCTGTAATCACCACTACCAGATAGAAGAGGGGGGGGGATCCTCGTTACATTGGTGTCAGAAGTGGGATAACTGTTGCCTGGCAGTTAGTAAAAGACTGTGTAGTGGTCTGTGTGAAAGGAAAAGGGCAAGATGGCGCCAGGACAGAAGGAAGTTGGTGCCGTACCATCACTGTTGGCTGCACTATTGGCGGAGATGAAGGCTGGACGGGCAGAACTGCATGCATCTATGCAGGCCAGGCAGGCTGACATGCAGGCGGATATGTGCCGGGCATTGCAGTCGGCCGTGGACAGGAAAAATAGGATGAGGTGTGAGGCGGGTGTGACTAGTGTTGTGGGGCCAGTAGCCTGCCCTGTGCCTGTGAGATCACAGCTTGGCAGTAGCACGTCCGAGTCAGCTGCTGTTGGGAGCTGCGACGAGCGGAAAACACTGGTTGCCAGGCAGGAGGCAGGTGGTGGAGGTGACGCATCACGGGAGGTGACGCCGTGTCTGTCTGCTTCACCTCCTGGTGACGGCCCGCTCCAACCTCTCACCCCACCACCATCACCTTGCCCTCACGCTGCAGTGTCTAGCAGCCGGGATGAGAAGAGGAAGTCGCCTGAGTTTGCCGGCAAGGTGGCCTTTGAGGCATACCTGCACCAGGTAGTGATGGCCACGTTTAAGAGCGGCGATGAGCGAGAGAAACTGGCTGGCAAGCAACAAGTGAATGGTGGTTGTGCGCGGAGTGTGGCGCTCAACTTGTCTACCATGCATTGCCCCAACCACAACTCGCTATATTCTCTTCGTCCTCCGTCATCACCGCGGCCTCATCTTGTGTCTTCCAGTAGTTGGACGAGTGCTGGACGGCTTCGCCTCAACTGGTTCAGTGGCACCTGCCGAAGTCGACGTGTGAGAGGGCGGCATAGGCACGGCAGTCGACATGCGAGGGGGCGGAGGACACGTTCCCTCCATCGTCTGCGTCCGTGTCCTTTCGACCCGGATAATAGCATTGGTGGCCAGGATGGTCACTTTGTTGGCCGCTGCCCATCGGCGACTTTGGGACGGGCAGGTGACGCACATGAGCGGGGCGAGAGCGACATGCGCCAGTCTACACTCCTGCAGTGCCAGGCAGCCTAAACTGTCGCCATACTTCAGCCACGGCAGTCGAGGGACGGCACCATGGAGGGGAAATCCTGCTGGGTTGCTCCAGAGGTCTTCAGGGAGTTGATGGGCACGAGTGGGTAACTCTAGGGGCCAGTGGAGGAGCCGTGCCTGCTGGGCCTGGCTTCCGGGCGCATGTAAAGGCGTGTAACCTCGGAGGAGAGTCGACAGGGTGGCCTGGGTGATGGCACCCTTACTTCCTGAGGTCGCCTTCACGGTGGAAGTGGCTGGCCAGCAGATGGTTCTTTCTTCCCCCCATCCCTTTGGCGTAACCGGGTGTCCAGTGCAGCTCCCATGAGGACGGTAGGAGCAGAGAGCATGGTAGAGACTCCAGGGACGTCACCAGCGGCTGGATGATGTCGTGGCAGCGTAGGCGGAGAAGACTATTTATGGTTATTTTTTTGTGTACTTGGGCTATGCTGATGTTATTTTGGGTAATGGTTATGTTCTGGTATTTTGGGTAATGGTTGTTATGTGGTACGTGTGTTATGCTTAAGTTATTTTGTGCTTGTTTATCTTATTTGTAACAGTCGGGGCGACTGACTTGTAGGGAGGGGCAGTGTTACGAAGCCCGTAGTCCCCGCGATTAAGCCAGGTGAGGTGGCAGATTGTGGTGACGTGGTGGGGTGGGGGCCGAGCGGCGCTACAGACAGATAGGATCCCGCTCTCGCCTTGACCAGGTGGTGGCTCTGGCCGCGTTGCTCTGTCCACACACTTGGATTTATACAACTACGAAGCTCGTGTGAGGACCTGTGAGTGCTTTGGCACTACAGAAGGACACTGTGCTTGCCTGTGAAGACCTGGGTTGTGTGGAGTGACTTAGGTTGTCTTGGGACTGTGGTTGTGCTGGCGGGTTGAGCATGTGAGTGGTTTGGTGCTGCCGGTGTAGGAAGTGATCTGACGGTGTATGACCGGGGCTGGGTGCCGCCGTATCTGTGACAGTGGGCTGCTAGTGATGAGCTGGGGCTGTGTGTGCCGCCGGGCCTGCAATGCCTTGTCAATGGTCGTTGTGTTGTACTGTGTGAAGAGTCAATAGTGAACTAGTACTGAGCCTGCTCTGTGTTTCCTTCCGTAATCACCACTACCAGATAGAAGAGGGGGGGGATCCTCGTTACAATATATATATATATATATATATATATATATATATATATATATATATATATATATATATATATATATATCTTGCAAACTTTCAATTGTTTGTTCCTTAAAAGCAGAAATACTTTGTCATTCTGTTATCCTCGTAATTGGTGTAGCCAAGGCAAGGCAAGCACACACACACACACACACACACACACACACACACACACACACACACACACACACACACACACACACACACACACACATACACACTCCAAGACACACATACATATACAACTAAACTGGGAGTTAACAATCGAGATGGTAAATTCAGGGGTTGCATTGAGATCATCAAAGAAGTATCAGATATTAAACACTAAGCTCATGTCTATCATTGAGAAATATGAGTATAAAAAAATTTATTTTCTGAGAGCAATTGCGCACAATCTTTAAATATTTAAGAACATACATCTTACTGTATTTTATTGATTTTTTTGTTGTTTTCTGCAATAAATTTTTTATTAATCATTCTTTAAATACTTAAGAACATCGAATTTACTGTATTTTACTGAATTTTACTGTTTTAATATTAGCACAATATTTTTTTATCAGTTACAGTAGTATGAGAGCAATTGCCAACAATCTTTAAATACTGTATTTTACTTAATTTTATTGTCAATATATTCATAGTACACAAATGTACAATAATTAGTCCTGTTCCATCTTATAATACTGTTGATAAAAATATTTAGAGCAAATGTCCGTCAGCCAAACGTCCGTTCGGCCAAATGTCCATCAGCCAAATGTCCGTCGGCCAAACGTCCGTTCGGCCAAATGTCCATCGGCCAAGTGTCCATCGGCCAAATGTCCGGCCACGCTTGAGAGAGACCAGCAGCAGACTGTACAATGAATTACACACATACATACACACTCCAAGGCACACATACACACATACATATACAATCCAAGGCACACATACATACACACTCCAAGGCACACATACATAATACATCATATTGATAATATTAATACCATTATTTTCATTATTATTACTTTGAATCAAGTCTCAGTTCTTGTGAAAAATAGCTGTGTCTATTAAGATTAGTTTTTGTACTCAAAGATTTTAAACACACATTGCATTGGTATAATTTGATTCCTTTCAAAGAAAATTTTTTCCATGTTCTAGGTTGAGTAATTTTTCTCTTTTATTATGACGAAACATGTATTTTCAAAGAATTCTTTATAAAGTATTTTTTACCACATAGATCACACTTATATATTGTTGCTTTAGTGTGTGTTTTTATGATTTGCAAGATTTTTTGAAGATTTGTATATCTTTCCACATTGATCACACTTGTATTCCCTCTTAGTATGAACTTTTTTGTGTGATTTTAGTGAAGATTTGAATATAAATGTTTTGTCACACTGATCACACTCAAAGTTTCTAATTCCTTGATGCATTGCAATATGTTTGGTTAAACCTTGTCGATATCCAAACTTTTTCATACATTGTTTGCATTCATATTTTTTAACTTTTGTATGAATAAGTAAGTGTGTTCTAAGTGAAGACATATCTATGAAACGTTTGCTACAATCCCCACACTCAATATTCTTAATACCAGAATGAACTTTTAAGTGAGCACCCAATGCACTCTTGAAATTGAACTTCTTTAGACAAAGTTCACATTGATATTTTTTCACGTCAGAGTGAATATTCATGTGTTCAGTGAGATGACCTTTTCGGTAAAATTTTTTCCCACAAGTCGTACATTCATGGTTCTTAATTCCATAATGAATTTTCAAGTGTGCACTTAGGGAACTTTTGAAGTTAAACCATTTTCCACATTCTTTACATTGGAATCTATTTTCTCTAGTGTGGATGTTTAAATGTTGAAGAAGATAAGACTTCTGAGTAAAACTTTTTCCACATTCTTCACAACTAAATCTAACTCCATCATGACAGATCCTTCTATGTGTATAAAGACCTTGCGTTGTAGCATACACCTTTCCACACTCACACTTGTATTTCTTCACGCTAGAATGAGTACGTATGTGTTTGTGGAGATTATTTTTGGTGACAAATGTTTTTCCGCACTGTTCACATTTGAAATTTCTTTCCTTTGTGTGAAGTGCTAAATGGCGTACAAGGTTGCTTTTATTAGCAAAACATTTTCCACATTCTGCACACTCGAGGTTTTTAATCTGAGAATGAGTTAATGCATGCTTGTTTCTATAGGATTTGCAAACAAAGTTTTTTCCACACTCTTCACATTCAAATTTTTTTGATTTGGTGTGAGTATTTTTGTGATTCTTAAGAATACTCTTGTACCTAAAAAACTTTCCACACTCCTCACACTTATACTTTTTAACATTATCATGAATCAACATGTGTATATTGAGTCCTGTTTTGAAAGTGAAGAGTTTCCCACATAATTCACAGTTGAATTTCTTTATCCCAGCATGAATATTTTTGTGTTGCTCCAGATAGAACTGAGAAGAATACTCTTTCCCACACTCTCCACAGGTGATTTTTTTTCCACCAGTATGTATAGTCATATGCATATCAAGATAACGTTTGGCTTTAAAACTCTTTCCGCACATTTCACACTTACATTTCCCTGACACAGTGTGGACTTTACTAATATGTTTTTGTAAAGACTCAATGCTACCATACAGTTTTGGACATAGTTTGCATTTATACTTGTGTGTTGTGTGACTGTGCTGATGTTGTTTCAGCTGAGTCACACACGGGAAAAGTAGTTCACAGATCTCACAACACAATATTTTTACTCCTCGGTGAGATAGTGAATGTTGTATAAACAAACTATTACTCATGAACACTGCCTTGCATTCTTTACACTTGAATATGTTGATGTTTTTCATGTTCACCATCTTTCCTACAGCCTCACTACACACTCTCAACACACCTACACTACACACACCTCATTATATGTGTTGGTGATGTGTTGGGATCACAGTGTGGCTGCAACACCTTCAATTAACACCATTTACAAGGCCTCAGTCATTGTATCTTGCATGAACGACCAACACATTCACCACAATCATCTGAGAGAGAAAAGCAACAAACTTTAAAAATCTGAAAACATAGTAAACCAATTAGTACCTAAATAACTCCTGCTAATCCAAGGCATTTTTATCCAAGTTTGTTCAATATTAACCTGCAAATAAGAAAGCAATTTCTTTTTGTATTATTTATTTTTCAATAGTATTGCCTACCATTTTTTCAGTCAGCTTTTATTTCTCCCTATTTTACGATTTTACTTGTATCATAAGACTCCTTCACATCTTAACCTCAAGGTGACCAACCCAGCCATGAGCGTGCAAGGCATTACATGATGTGTAAATATAGATGTTCAAACACTGTTTGTACCAGTTTGAATATCAAGATCATATATATATATATATATATATATATATATATATATATATATATATATATATATATATATATATATATATATATACATATATATATATATATATATATATATATATATATATATATATATATATATATATATATATATATATATATATATATATATATATATATTATTTATTTATTTATTTATTTATTTATTTTTTTTTTTTTTTTTTTTTTTTATACATAAAAATGGTACTGGGTAAGGGACAATAAAAATACGTTAAAAAAAATAATGCTTATCGCCAGATCCTGTAAAGAGGACAGAAGAAGAAATAAAAGCAAGGATTGGAGGTGCAGTTAACATTAGAAGTGTGTTGACACTCCTCTTTTGAACAAGTTCACGTCATAGGCAGGTGGGAAAACAGACAAAGGAAGAGAGTTCCATACATACATGCAGCTTGATGGGTCCAAGAGAAGGTAGTTAGCGTGGAGTAGCAGTGGTGAGACGTCAGTTTCAGTCTTTCATTTGACACAGGAAGATCAAGGCGTCACTTTTCTGTTTACTTTTGTCTCCAACCTTCAGTGATGAGCTGCAAGAAAAGTGAAAATAACAATTATCAGTAGACTAAGACTTGTGAAAACTTAGTTGATGTCAACAATATGTTAACATCTGACTAAATGGAAACCTTAGTAGAAAAGATTAGGCTCTGAAATGAAAGTGAAGGCAAGATTGTTATGTTTCAAAAGACTGCTGAAGCTAAATATACAGACACTGTTCCACTCATTAAGTACTACCTTGAAAGCCTACCAAGGAACATCAAAAAATATTTTCCAAATATATCTGCTGAAAGTTATGATTAGTTGAGAAATCCATTAATTCACGATCCCTTGAGCAAGCCACAACTATATACATAAATATAGTATGTGTGTGTGTGTGTGTGTGTATATATATATATATATATATATATATATATATATATATATATATATATATATATATATATATATATATATATACACACACATATATATGTACTATATAAGGTGAGATTATTCGTGTTTGGTGCATAAAAAGTATTGAAAAAGATTGAAAAAGTGTGTGATGGTAAAGCCAAGATACTTTTGTGTGTGAATTTTGAGTGGTAAGTACTAAGTATGTATTCATACTTATTGAATAAGAATGTTAATGGAAATAGGTAGGAAGTAAGATAATGGAGAATACATATATAATGTCACATTTACTGATATAGTATTACTGATGATATTGTTCTGATGAGTGAACGTACAAATCATTTATAAACAAATGATTTTTTAATTACACAAGGAAAGCCAGAAATTGTGCCTGATAATTATTATGAAGACAAAGATGATCTATCTATAGTCTGATGTCTCATTCACTCTGGGAATATACGACAAAGGAAGAAGAGCTTTCACCTCTCCCTAACCTTTGTTCAATTACAGACCAGAAAATGAAATGAAAGTACAGGATGGAATAATATAATGTGTCATGACTATATCCACTTAAGACAAACAATTAAATGAAAGTGCAGGATGAAGTAATAGAATGTGTCATGACTATATCTAGTTAGAACAGACAATTAAATGAAAGTGGAAGCACACACACACATAAGAACATAAGAAATGGGGAGACTGCAAGAGGCCAGTTAATGACCTACACGAGGCAGCTCCTTGTCTCCCATCCTTGGAATAATCCAATATTTTGCCATCCCTATCCATACTCTGATCCAACCGTCTTTTAAAGCTACCTATTGACTCAGCACTTATAACGTGTCTACCCTGCCTATTCCAATCATTCACCACTCTGTTAGTGAACCAATATCTACCTATGTCTGTCCTGAATCTAAGTTTTTCTAGCTTGTACCCATTTTCACGTGTCCTATCCTGACTACTAAATTCTAAAACCTGATCAATGTTTCCCTTATTAATTCCTTTTACCCATTTGAAAACCTCAATCATATCCCCTCTTGCCCTCCTTCTCTTGGTATTGTTGAAGTATGTATAGTGTGTTAGAGATTATATTACAAATAGGGAGTAATGGAGGGTGTGCACTAACTTGTATTTAAAGTGTGCAATGGTTGGAGCATTGACAACATCATGGGGGAGGGAGTTCCAATGGGGGATGACACGGCATGAGAAGAAGCGTCTGTGTACTTCTGTTTCAGCTCTAGGAATATTAACCTTGAAGTTGTGTCCTCTTGTTCCAAGTTGGTGTGATAGAGTGAATAGGTCTGAAGGTTGGATGGGTGAAAGATCATGGAAGGTTTTATAACATAATATAAGGTCTGTTCTTAGTAGTCTTCCTATGATGGAAAATAGGTTTAAATTGGATAGTCTTTCTGGGTAAGACAGATGTACAAAATCTTTGATTTCCTTAGTCCAGCGACGTTGGATGGATTAGAACAGTTTGAAGTGAGCCAGAAAGCTTGTGTTCCAGACTGAGGAGACAAAGTGAATTAGTGGTCTAATATCAGAGATAAATAGGGATTTCATAAAGGCTGGGGAGCGGCACACAGTGGACTTAGGTAAGTGAGTTGGTAGGTAGCAACACCACCTGCTTTGGCTACACACTGTCTAATCATCTAATGTGGGAGTGAAATCTGAGTTGGGTGTCTATGAGGATGTCAAGGTCTCTGAGGGAGGTGACTCTACTTATGGGGTTCCCATCCAGCACATATGATCCCATATTGAAATCGTGACCACCCTTCAAGCGCAGATGGACACATTTATATTATTTTACATTTTCACCAGAATGCTCTAGAGAATTTAGGGTTACAATTTTGCTTTACCTGATGCATTCTGAGAAGTTTTTCTTCAATTACATTTCCGTCACAAGTTTGTTAGTTTGTGAAATATTCAATGTTTTCTGTGAGACCTTCTCTTCAAGAAGTAAAGTTTAGTTTGGTTTGAACAAGGTTCTGTTATTTGTCAAAGTAGGTTAAGGTTTGGTTAGGTTATATGTTAGGTTAGCTTAATTTAGAAACTATCAAATGTATTCTATAACCAAGTAGTGAGTTAGACGAGGTGCAGACGCCATTTTATTTCGTAAATAGACGTCATTATGGTGAAGATGTAAAATTTTTCCGACACATTTATTGTGCATCATCCAAAATTAAGTGTTCATCAAAAAGACTGTTCAGTGATTTGGTTATAACTCTTTCAAGGGTTTTACATGGAATTAATGTGAGGCTGATAGGCCTGTAATTTATATATATATATATATATATACACACACACACACATCAACGCAACATAACCATCAACACCACACACACACTCACAGATACAGAAGATTCTTGGGCCCTAAAGGTCCTGTGGCTCCGGTATGGCCTCAATATTAATGTTAAGTTAGCTTCGTGGCTGCCTGTGGTGTAATTAATTTTCTGATCTTGGTCTTTCCAGAAATGATCTAGCCTAGACTTAAAAGCCATTACCGAGTTGGCGCTCACTACAGACTCGGGCAGGTTATTCCAATTGTTGACGACACGGTGGGGAAAAGAATATTTACACCACACACACACATAATAACAATAGATGTCTTACTCTAGCCACACGTATAGATTGCAAACATACACAAATGAACACAGCAATTATTACCTGTTACAGTAGTAGTAACTCGTGTACGTTAAAAGTCCCGCTACACCACAAGTCCACAACACCTCCTCCCCTTTCACTCTTACACTTGGACTCGGACTTGGACTTCCCTGTTAAGAACATAAATGAAATGCGGAGACTGCAAGAGGCCAGTTAATGACTTACACGAGGCAGTTCCTTGTCCCCCACCCTTGGAATAGTCAAATATTTAGCCATCCCACCTGTTATCCCTATCCATAGTCCATGCTCTGATCCAACAGTCTTTTAAAGGTACTTATTGACTCAGCACTTACTACGTGTCTACTGTCTACCCAGCCTATTCCAATCGTTCACGACTGTTTAGTTAGGAGGCTTATACATTTTTACTTGATAATTTGATTGCAGATTAGAAACTAAATATTCCATATAGGGCGATAAGATCACGTAGGAACGATCCAAAATGGATGACTAACAAATTAAAGTATATACTAGGACTAAAAAGAAACATAAAAAGGTTAAGGCAGGACAGGACAACTATAGGGAACAGTATATTGAGTTATCTAGGTCAGTTAAGAAGCTAACACGTATAGGAAAGAAACAATACGAAATTAAGGTAGCTAGCCAGGTTAAAACTGACCCTAAAGGATGTTTCCAAGTATATAGGACAAAAAGCAGGGAATTGGTGGGTCCGTTGAAATGAATGATTACTTCTTAGAGGCCTCTTATATTTGTTTTCAATAATCTACTCCGGATTCTGCTCGGAATCCGAATCCGTTTTGGATTAATTGGGTACAAATAGAACAGCAGAATCTGTTTTGGATTCGCTGGATCAAAACAATAACAATGAGAGGCCAGTCGCTGCCTAGCCGTCACACTAGTCACTTCTACAAGGAAGTGTTGAGAGTTACAACTTTCATTTCCTGATGCATTTAGGGTGACAGCGGCACCCCTAATTATCACCAACTTGCTTATTGTAC
>JAXIVD010000038.1:207500-220000 GCA_036785275.1 Cancer borealis | reverse complement strand
ATTAAAAATTCTAGCGCTGATAGGTGTCTACGACCCTAGCTGCGAACAGGCTAATTAATCCAAAACAGATTCGGATTCGGAGCAGAATCCGGAGTAGATTATTGAGAACAAATAGAAGAGGCCTTTAAGTGTTTTTACTAAGGAAGACAAAAATATAGTTCCAGTTTGCGAGTAAATATTTAGCGGGGAGGAAAGCAAAAAGCTAATAGATGTTGAAGTAACTAGGGAATTAGTGGTAAGGGAGATAGATAAAATGAAGAAGTTTAAATCACCAGGTCCAGATGAAGTTTATCCCAGGGTAATTAAAGAATGTAAAGAGGTAGTTAGCCAGCCATTAGTTAATATTTTCAGGAAATCAGTGGATTTAGGGAAGGTTCCTTCAATGTGGATGCAAACGAACGTAGTTCCGATTTTTAAGAAGGGAAATAGAGCATTAATGTCTAAGTACTAACCCGTCAGTCTAATTTCAATTGTAGGTAAATTACTAGTCTATTATTGCAAATAAGATTAGAGAGCATTTGGAAAAGTTTAGTTTGATAAATGATTCATAACATGGGTTTAGCAAGGGTAGGTCATATCTCACTAACTTATTAATTTTTTATAGGAATGTTTATGAGGCAGTAGGTAATGATGCGAATTACGATATTATATACCTAGACTTCAGTAAAGCATTTGATAAGGTTCCACATGATAGACTACTAAGTAAGATAACGGTTAGAGCGCATGGGATTGATGGGAAAGTTCCTCGCTGGATTAGATCATGGTTAAGCAATAGGCAGCAAAGGGTCACAATTAATGGTTTCAAGTTTAATTGGGGGTGGGTAACAAGTGGAGTGTCACAGGGATATGTATTAGGGCCATTATTATTCATAATATACATTAACGACTTAGACAATGGGATTAGTAGTGATATTAGTAAATTTGCTGATGGTTCTAAGATAGGCAGGATTATTAAATCAGAGTCTGATGTAAAAGACTTGCAGGGGGACGTAGATAGGTTAAACGAGTGGGTGGTTAAGTGGCAAATCGATTTTAATATTGACAAGTGTAAAGTAATGAATATTGGTAGGGAAAATCCTCAAAACAGGTACAATATAAACAGGGTAATGCTGAATAGGTCAGAATGTGAGAGGGATTTAGGTGTTCATGTTACCTCAGATCTCCGTTCCAGAAAACAATGCATTGAGGCTAGAAATAGGGCTAATAGGTTGTTAGAATTCATTACTAGAAGTATTAAAAGTAGAAGTGCTGAGGTTATTTTGAAACTATTTAGCGTTAGTCAGACCTCACCTCGACTATGCAGTGCAGTTTTGGTCACCGTATTATAGAATGGATATAATTTTGTTAGAGTCAGTGCAGAGAAGGATGACCAAAATGATAAAAGGGATTCGTAATTTTAGCTATGAAAGGAGACTAAAGTTTTTGAAATTGCACTCACTGAAGTGACGTAGAGTAAGGGGAGATCTGATTGAAGTACTTAAGTGGGTGAAGGGTTTTAATAAGGGGGATGTAGGAAAAATTCTTACGATCAGTAGTCAGGATAGAACAAGAAATAACGTATTCAAACTAGAAAAATGTAGATTTAATAAAGAAATAGGCAGAAATCGGTTTACAAATAGGGTGGTAGATGATTGGAATAGATTCAGTCAGCAGGTAGTTAGTGCAAAGACAATAGGGAGTTTTAAGAGAAGACTAGACGGCTTTATGGATGAGGATGGGAGGTGGGTGTAGGTAATAAGGGGAATTAGGATTAACAGGAACTACCTAGTGCAGGCCTCCGGGTCTTTTGTAGCTTCCTTATTTTCTTATGTTCTTATGTTTCTTATGTTCTAACCAAGATCTACCTATGTCTGTCCTGAATCTGAATCTAAGTTTTTCTAGCTTATACCCATTTCCACGTGTCCTATCCTGACTACTAAATTCTAAAACCTGACCAATGTTTTACCCATTTGAAAACCTCAATCATATTCCCTCTTGCCCTCCTTCTCTCTAGATAGTGGAGATTAAGACGTTTTAACCTATGTTTGTAGGGTAAATTTCTCAGCCTCTGAATCATCTTGGTCATTCTTCTCTGAACTGTCTCCAAGGAGCCTATATCCTTCCTATAATAAGGGGACCAAAATTGAGCTGCATAATCTAGGTGGGGTCTAACTAGCGCTAAATGCAATCTCAGAACTCCTATTTGTCACACACCTACTAATAAATCCCAGTATCTTGTTGGCCCTATTTCTAGCTATAATACACTGTTCCCTGGGACGCAAGTCACTGCTTCTTTGAATTCCTAAGTCCCTCACACTATATGACCTTCCTAAGGTATTGTCATTTAATGTGTAATCTAACCTAATCTACAGGCCTATTACCTTTACCTACGCTCATAATGCTACTTATTAACATTAAACTGCATCTGCCATTTCTCTGATCACTTGTACTACAGCCTATTTAAGTCATCCTGCAGCATCCTAGCATCATCTAAATTCTTACAGTCACTGTTCGTGTTCTTCCCCTAAAACTATCATCAATGGTGTGTCTATTCTAGACTATGAGGCTGAGCAGACCATTCAAGTTGCAGGATAATACCAGGATTGCGGAAGGTTCTGTTGCGAGAAACTAAAAGACATTCATGTCGAAGTTAATGTTTTATCATAAACTAATTCTTAAACATGTTTTTAGTATTAGCATGTTATGATTTGATTGTCGTATTGCTTTGTTTTAAGCACATATAAATTAATATGATGATTATAATATGAATTAAGGCTATTGTTAATATTCTCCATTACATAACCCGGAAAGTATCTTCCAGCTGCTAGTGACAGCTGATGACGTGGGTTGGTGTGTAGTAGCATTACTTGGGCTTATATTTGTTATTGGTTGTGAGGCCATAACTGATTGTCTTATATAGGGTTGAACCATGTGAGGAATCATTGATACCACCAAGATATACGCGAGGAAGGTGATGTTTGGACAACAACGCCAAGGAACGGAGTAATCACCGCTACCTTAATAACATCAAACATATAAGGAAGGGTAAGTGTATAGGATTTATCTATAAGCAAAACAGTCATCATCATGATTGCAGATTATTGAAATAGCTGGTAAAGATTCGTTTCATGACCCACTCGATATCTCCTTAACGTTTATAATGCACTGCAAACTCAACCTCAGAAATTTGTTCTGATAACTTTTTAAAAAATTATGCTGCTGAAATACAGATAAAAATACGATTTTTTTACCTCCCTCAATAAATAGAAGATAAGAATTGCCACAAGTCAAATTAATTCAAAACCATCAGAATCAATAAGAAAAAAATAGCTCTGTTAGCATAACCTTCCCAGAACTGCAGTTAAATAAGCTTAACGAAAACAAACCCAACCAAATCTAACTAAAGCTGGTATTTCTGGATATTAAAGGCCTGTTCTATTTGTTCCCAATAATCTACTCCGGATTCTGCTCTGAATTCGAATCCGTTTTGGATTCGCTGGGTGCAAATAGAGGCCTCTTCTATTTGTTCCCAATAATCTACTCCGGATTCTGCTCTGAATCCGAATCTGTTTTGGATTAATTGGGTGCAAATAGAACAGCAGAATCTGTTTTGGATTCGCTGGATGAAAACAATAATAATGAGAGGCCAGTCGCTGCCCAGCCGTCACACTAGTCACTTCTCCGAGGAAGTGTTGAGAGTTACAACTTTCATTTCCTGATGCATTTAGGGTGACAGCGGCATCCCTAATTATCACCAACCTGCTTATTGTACAATAAAAAAAACTTTATATAACTAAATGTGTTATTGAAAACACCATTAGATTCTTGAAAAGTAGATTCAAGTCTGATGAACCTCGAGGTTAACCTTAACAATGTTACACCTATTATTTCTTTACAAATACTGCTCCACCTATTTATTATAAATATACTATACATAGTGTATTCAACATATCTGTGAAGGTTTTTGGCGGTGCTCACCATTATTTACCTCGCAAAACTTCTTTGAAATTATGATAGGTTATGTTAGGTTGGTTAGGTTATGTCAAGTTATGGTTATGTTAAAGTTGTTAGGTTACGGTTATGTTATGGTTAGGTTAAGTTAGGTTCAGTCAGGTTCGATTATATGAGATTTTAACATTTTATCACCCGGAAATTAGGGTTCGCAAATTAGTTTTTTTTGAGGTTTGGGTATTAAAATGTAAAAATCTTGTATAACCGAACCTAACTGAACCGCACCTAACCTAACTTAACATAACCATAACATAACCGCAAACTAACCTAACAACCTTAACCTAACCATAACTTAACATAACTTAACCAACATAACATAACTTCAAAGACGTTTTACGAAGTAAGTAATGGTGAGCACTGCCTGAAACCTTCACAGATGTGTTGAGTACAATATGTATAGTATGTAAGACTTCATATATATAATAAAGAGGTGGAGCAGTAGTTGTAAAGAAATACCCCATATTTTTATATGTCTAATCTGTAGTGCCGATAAGCTTTCCCTGGTTAGGTTAGATTTGGGTAAAACTTCACTTTTACACCCAGCCAAAAAACCTTACATTGCCACGTCCTCATGTTTATTGGGAGAAGATGGGGAATGGGGATATCTTATTAACTATTTATTTGGGACGGTAATGAGTGTCAGAATCGTTTGTGTATATCAATGTAAAAATCCTGAGTAGAGCTTCCCCTTAACCAAAATAAACTTTGGGGATATCTTATTTAACTATTTATATGCTACGGTTATACATATTTTTATACCTACACTAACATTTATGCAGAATTTTTGTACCATTTAATCTCTTTCACATACAAGTAAGTTGTTTTCTTGGGAGTATATATCAAAATTTAAAGAAAATAAATAATCCGGTTAGAGGCTGCTATTATATCTCCTTCGTTTCTAGTATTCATCACCATTATTATACAATTTTAAGCCTACAGTAGTATTTCTGAAACGTTTCTCTACCACTTAATATCTTTCTCGTATATATACACTGTTTTTATTGGAGGTATATATTAATAATAAATTCCGAGAAGAGGCTGCTGTTATATATCTCCTTTGTTTCTGGTATTCATCACCACTATTATACAATTCTGTGCCTATAATAACATTTCTACAACATTTCTCTACCGCTTACTATCTTCCTCGTATATATACACTGTTTTATTGGAGGTATATATCAATATTAACTTCTGAGAAGAGGCTGGCTCAGGCTGGTGCAAAAAACCCGCGAACGAGTGTCGTCTGCTTATAACCCACCTCCCAAATCAGATTCGACGGAGTCAGGAATCTGTTACAGATCACGGGTTAAGATGGTAAATAGAACACGATTTCGCGGCTAAGCCCCGCCCAGAGCGGCCAAGCCCCGCCCAGATTCAGTGATCTGAAACGGATTCACGCAAATAGAAGAGGCCTTAGAACATCAGATTCTGCTTTGGATTTGCTGGATCAAAACACTAATAATGAGAGGCCAGTCACTGCCCAGCTGTCACACTAGTCACTTCTCCGAGGAAGTGTCGAGAGTTACAACTTTCATTTCCAGATGCATTTGGGGTGACAGCGGCACCCCTAATTATCACCAACCTGCTTATTGTACAATAAAAAAAACTTTATATAACTAAATGTGTTATTGAAAACACCATTAGATTCTTGAAAAGTAGATTCAAGTCTGATGAACCTCAAGGTTAACCTTGACAATGTTACATCTATTATTTCTTTACAAATGCTGCTCCATCTCTTTATTATAAATATGAACTCGTACATACTATACATAGTGTATTCAACATATCTGTGAAGGTTTCTGGCGGTGCTCACCATTATTTACCTCGCAAAACGTCTTTGAAATTATGATAGGTTATGTTAGGTTGGTTAGGTTATGTCAAGTTATGGTTATGTTAAAGTTGTTAGGTTACGGTTATGTTATGGTTAGTTTAAGTTAGGTTCAGTTGGGTTCGATTATATAAGATTTTTATATTTTATTACCTAGAAGTTAGGGTTCGCAATTTAGAGACTTTTTTGGTTTGGGCATTAAAATGAAAAAATCTTATGTAACCGAACATGACTGAACCGCACCTAACCTAACTTAACATAACCATAACATGACTGCAAACTAACCTAACAACCTTACCCTAACCATAACTTAACCTAACATAACCAATATAACATAACATAACTTCAAAGACGTTTTGTGAGGTAAATAATGGTGAGCACCGTCTGAAACCTTCACAGATGTGTTGAGTACACTATATATAGTATGTAAGACTTCATATTTATAATAAAGAGGTGGAGCAGTAGTTGTAAAGAAATACCCCTTATTTTTATATATGTCTAACCTGTAGTGCTGATAGACTTTCCCTGGTTAGCTTAGATTTGGGTAAAACTTCATTTTTACACCCAGCCAAAAAACCTTACATTTCCACGTCCTTATGTTTATTGGGAGAAGATGGGGAATGGGGATATCTTATTAACTATTTATTTGGGACGGTAATGAGTGTCAGAATCGTTTGTGTATATCAATGTAAAACTCCCGAGTAGAGCTTCCCCTTAACCAAAATAAACTTTGGGGATATCTTATTTAACTATTTATATGCTACGGTTATACATATTTTTGTACCTACACTAACATTTATGCAGAATTTTTGTACCATTTAATCTCTTTCACATACAAGTAAGTTGTTTTCTTGGGAGTATATATCAAAATTTAAAGAAAATAAATAATCCGGTTAGAGGCTGCTATTATATCTCCTTCGTTTCTAGTATTCATCACCATTATTATACAATTTTAAGCCTACAGTAGTATTTCTTAAACGTTTCTCTACCACTTAATATCTTTCTTGTATATATATACTTTTTATTGGAGGTATATATTAATAATAGATTCCGAGAAGAGGCTGCTGTTATATATTTCCTTTGTTTCTGGTATTCATCACCCCTATCATACAATTATGTGCCTACAGTAACATTTCTACTGCTTACTATTTTCCTCGCATATATACACTGTTTTATTGGAGATATATATATCAATATTAACTTCTGAGAAGAGGCTGGGCTCAGGCTGGTGTCGTCTGCTTTAACCCACATCCAGAATCAGATTCGACGGATTCATGAATCTGTTACAGATCATGGGTTAAGATGGTAAATAGAACATGATTCCGCGGGTAAAGCCCACCCAGAGCGGCCAAGCCCCACCCAGATTCAGTGATCTGAAATGGATTCACGCAAATAGAAGAGGCCCTAAGTCTGCCTCCCCGATTCCCCACCAACCACTCCTATCCCTTCAAACAAGCTTAGGGAATCCTGGGGAATCGGGGGTTTTTGGGGGGGATGAAAAATAAGCGAAATATGGGCCTTCAAAAATCTAAGAAAAATTCCCTGAAAATTTCGAATTTCCCTAACCTAAACTAGCATAATCTAACCTAATCTAATCTAGCCAGAGGGGTTGCGCTCCCCCTGGACACACCCGCTAGGACATTAACCTAACCTAACAAAGGACTTCAAAAATTATACCGTTATGACTTACCAGTGTGGTGCGGATATTCTTAAGGCGATGAAGGTGGGTAGAGTTTAGTGGCTTCATTGAGAAAGACACGAAACCTCTTCTTCACATCTCTATACCTCATTTTGCACATAGCTGTCACTAGATTACCCACAAAGTGTGCTTTCCTCCTCCCAAACACTGGCACTTGTCTTTAACATCCTTCACAAGAAACGGGAAGATGTTCGTCACGTCCTACTGCGTTGATAGCCATACTGACAATGAGCCTGTATTGGAACACCTGACATGTCCCTAAAACAAATAAAAAGCGTAACTGAACCTAGCATGGAAAGTTGTAATTGGTAGCGCCACGGATAGCAGTCACGAGTGGCAGCGTGATTGGAGGGTTCAGTTCTATGGATATCATGAAATCCTTATATGCCACTACCCACAAATCCCAGTCATAAGCAAAAGAAAATCATTTCAATGTTTACTTTTGACTGGTGCAGAGCTCGCTGGACTTAGAAACTGTTGAATTTTGCTACACTTTTGAGTGCTATTACGGCCACACTAGAAGTGAGCACCTCATTTTTTTTACATTTACAGCACGATTACCGAGTCTTCTACATGATATGTGAGTTTCGTGTTTGTACGTGACACGGATCTATTATCCAGATGAACCCTAAATCTAACCAAACCTAACGTATCCAAAGCTATTCTAACCAAACCTAAGCATAGGTTAGGTTAGGTTAGATTTGGTTGGGTTAGTTTTAGGTGCATGACATATAAAAAAAACATCAGATCAATTCAAAACACATCATGAAAAAAAATTGGTTTTGTCCAAAATATAGAGTGGGTCAAGAAACAAATATTTACTTTTTAAGATCCCGCTCCCCCGTGGCAGGTAATGATTTGTGACAAAAACGAAAATTCTGGATATTATGTCCGTGTCACGTACAAACACGAAACTCACATATCATGTAGAAGACTTGGTAATCGTGCCGTAAATGTAAAAAAAAATGAGGTGCCGTTTCTAGTGTTGCCGTAATAGCACTCGAGAGTGTGGCGAAATTCAACAGTTTCTAAGTCCAGCGAGCTCTGCACCAGTCAAAAGTAAACATTGGAATGATTTTCTATTGTTTATAACTGGGATTTGTGGGTAACTGCATATAAGAATTTCATGATATCTATAGAACAGCCGTTGAGCCCACCATAACAAGTGTCATTATATAATGACAGCCGACCATTATCAGTTAATAGTCTCTGCTCTGTTTGATCAGTTTATCTTTTTATACTTGTTCTCCTCTGCACTTCCCCATTTCTTACTCATTTAAAAAAAAATTTTTACTCCACACACTCTCCTCAGACATTACTTTCAATCTCTTTATATCTGTTACTCCCACTACATATTTCAGTCTCATACAATGCAGTTGGTATCATTACTTCAACATACAACCTTTTCCTTGTATTTTCCAAACAATCTACATCTTAACACTCTTTTCATTCCACTTCACACCTTTCTTACTTCAATAAGAAATGAGGCATCACTTAAAAAATCTAACCCACATCATCTAAGGCCTCCATTAAGCCTACCGGTGCCACGGGTAAAGGAGTAAATTCATTCTAGATTTCACCGTTGCACTATAATTTCATCTACAGCATCAAGCAGTCCTACATACTTAAGATATTCTACCTCCTAAAGCAGTTCATCATTCAATACTTGTATATTCATTTTTCTACTATCTACCATCCTTGTACACTTAATTACTTTGCCCTTATTCGCAGTCACTCAATTTCCTCCTTTTACATATCTCCAGCTGATTCAGATTCCACTCTCTACCATTGACATTTACCAGAATTAAAGTTTTACCTAGCAATTTTCCATTTACACATAAATGTTTAGCAACCAAGGTGACTAGAATTATTGGGTAAATTTTTTTAGTGAATTTTGATCAGTTTATGACAGGTATCTTTTATTTTCCAGAAGGATGGCTGTTATCACACAAGTGTAAAGCTTCTACAATATGGAGGAATCAGCAGAAAATGAAGAAACAAATGGCTGTTGTGGAAAACATAACCTCAAAAATTTGAGTGGCTATCATGAACTTGCAATTCCAGGTTTCAAAAGTGTTATTGATTATAAGTGTTGGTCTTATGAGCCAGCGGATTCTAAGATGATGAATGAACAGTTTCATTTAAAAGTTTGTTTATCTAATTCTATCACCAAATGGATATAAACCACTCCTCCTTCTCCTCTGAACAGTTTACTTCTAAGCAGCATTATCAAGATGATTTTTCAGGTGCCACTTCACAAAAAATTGGAGACAATTCAAGAGAAATGATTGTGAATTCAGATTCTCTTACTAATGAAGCTAGACATTCCATGAAAATGAGTGACACTAATGCCCCCAAAACTTTATTAGGAGGCAGCTCATATATGATAGATGAAAATAATTCACCTATGCATAATGAAAATAAACTACCATTGCACAGCAAAGGTAGTTTAGGGGATGAATATTCAAGCAGTTATGAAGATGATTCCCTCAATCCACTTGAAACTAGCATACTGCAGGATGATAGTGTTGTAGAATTTTCCTTAGATGCAGAAAAAAGTCAGGCGACAAAAGGTGTTATGGAAGTTGTCTTGGAACATACTTTAGAAAGTGCTCAAGAAAATGTTCTCCAGTCTCTATCTGAAAAAAAGCCTGAGGCACCAGAATCAAGAGAAAACAAGAATGAACCACTGCAGGTTCAAGCAAAGTCAGTGGCCAAAGCAACTTCTGAAACATTCCTCAAATATGTGGCAAAGGAACAACCAAACTCAACCCACCTTCAAAATGAAATCAGTTCACTTCTCTCAGCTACATCTGCATTGTGCAGTCCTACTTCAAATCTAGAGGTGGACACAGTAGATTTTTCCTCTACGCCAAAGGAAAATCTGATGAGGATGTTGTCTGACCTATTGGATGAGTGTGATTGGCTCAAAAAAGACAAAGCAAGGTAAGGGTTATGACAAGGAATGCAAGTTTATTTTATTCTATAGTTTATGATGCCTTGTTGTTGGCCTTGACAATTCAAAAGCCTTCGATAGAGTCTGGCATAAATCCTTAATTTCTAAACTATCCTCCTATGGATTCTATCCTTCTCTCTGTACCTTCATCTCCAGTTTCCTTTCTGACCATTCTATTGCTGTTGTAGTGGATGTTCAGTTCCTAAACCTTTCAACAGTGGTGTTCCTCAGGGTTCTGTCCTATCGCCCATTCTCTTTGTATTATTCATCAATGATCTCCTAAATCTGACTCAATGCCCTATCCATTTCTATGCTGATGACACCACCTTGCATTTTTCAATGTCATACAACAGATGCCCAGCCCAACAAAAATTAAGTGATTCAAGGGGAGATGCTACAGAATGCTTAACTTCTGATCTATCTCTAGTTTCTGATTGGATAGAGCAAACCTGGCTCTGTTCAATGCCTCAAAAACTCAATTTCTACAACTATCTACTTGACATAATCTTCCAGATAACTATCCCCTCTTCTTCAATGACATTCAACTGCCCCTCTCCTCCACATTAAACACATTCGGTATATCTTTTACTAAAAATCCAAACTGGCAATTTCATATCTACCCTTACTAAATCAACTTCCAAGAAGTTAGGTGTCTGCATCCATTTTTCTCTCCACCCCCTGCTGCTTGCTCTGTACAGGAGCCTTATCCGTCCATGTATGGAGTATGATTCTCATGTCTGGGGGACTTCAACTCGCATAGTTTTGTTAAACAGGGTGGAGTCTAAAGCTTTTCATCTCATCAACTCTCCTCTAACTCAGTGCTACTCAAAGTGTGGTATGCGTACCGGTGCTGATACGCAAGCCATGGTCTGCTGGTACGCGAAGAGACCCCAGAAAAGAAATAAACAGTAGTAAAATTCCACACCACGGGAGACTGGTGGGATATCTGACTCAGGTTTTTTTTAACACTTTCATTTTAGTTTTATATTTATTATGGCTTCATTTTTCATTTACTCACTCATGTTAAATGTGATTTTTATACAACTAACGAATGTGATATAATGAACAGAAAAACAGTGAACTAAATACGTATGAAGTGGTATGGCAACACCTTCATGGTGTGCCGTGTGACCTTGACCACACCAAGAACACAGATGGATGCTGGCTAATGTGTTGCCAAAGTTGTGTCGTTTTTCAGCCCCCCCTCCCAATTAAAATCTGCTGGTATGCCACCCCCCCAAAAAAAATCTGCCGTTACGCCACATCAGATAGTTTGAGAAGCACTGCTCTAACTGACTGTCTTGTTTCTTAAAATCACCAACGCAATGATGCATCTTTATCTCTTTTCGACCGCTATTTTCATGCTGACTGCCCTTCTGAACTTGCTAACTGCATGCCTCCCCCTGTCCGCAGCCCCACTGCACAAGGCTTTCTACTTCTTCTCATCTCTATTCTGTCCTTCTTTTTAATGCAAGAGTTAACCAGTATCTTCACTCTTTCATCCCTTACACTGGTAAACTCTGGAACTTTTTTTATTTATTTATTTATTTATTTATTTATTTTTTTTTTTATCTGTTCATGTCACTTCTTCCAAATGGACACTCATGATTTATGGGTTTTTTCCAGATTTATTTTTTTTGTGTTTGTGTGTGTATCTGTCTGTGCCTAATCTGTTTGCATATCTCTCTCTCTCTCTCTCTCTCTCTCTCTCTCTCTCTCTCTCTCTCTCTCTCTCTCTCTCTCTCTCTCTCTCTCTCTCTCTCTCTCTCTCTCTCTCTCTCTCTCTTTTTTTATTTATTTATTTTTAATTTTTATTTAAACAAAGTTAAGATAAAAGCATAAAACGTCCACGAACACATAAACCAATAACCCAGAACCCATAACACGAGACTGGCTAAAGATGCCCTGCTTCGGGAGAGCTTCTATTTGAAAGCCAGCCTGTTTCTTTTTTGAGGCACTTATGGAGGGTGTGTGCGGCACCATGAGTGAGACGCTGCCTTCACTTGTTGAGTTGACATTGCCTGGAC
>JAXIVD010000038.1:165000-202500 GCA_036785275.1 Cancer borealis | reverse complement strand
ACACCAAGTCCCATTACCTATGAGAAGCCATGCTGGAGGAGACGAAAGTCAAGTTTAGTTTTAAAATAATTTTTTGTAATAAACTCCACCATTGTAAGTATGAGTTTATTCCACTCACTAATGATGTCATTATAAAAGAAGAATTTAGTGCTTCTAGTTGAATCTGTCTATATCTTAGCTTTATCCCATTTCTTTTCGTTCATGATGAGCCATCAGTTTGAAACATCTTATTTGCATCAACATTTGTAAATCCTCAAAGTATTTTGAAACACTATAAATTTTTTTCTATTGATATAATATTTTGTCTTAACTTATACTTCCATGAGGATCTCATTGCATTCTTTCCCATTTCCAATACATGTTTTTTTTTTCCATAAGTTCCATTTCCCATATATTGTTCTATTCATATATTTTGTATATATCATTCTTTAGCTCCTCGCAGTTCTTGTGTATTTTTTATCTTCCTTAGTAATTTTGCATCATCTGCAAACAAGCTTATGTAACTGCTTACTCTTTCTGTCATATCATTTACATATTCTAAAAACATTATAGGTGCCAAAACTGATATATCCTGATACCCCATCTTTCATCTAATTCCTTCATCATTTTCTTTATCACTTATCTATTTATCTTGATTTCCCACATCTGATTTTTTCTCTTTTGTCCTTGTTTTTTTTTAGAGTCAGATTCTCTTGTAAACACTTTCTGAACATTTTCATACTTCCATATTTTCCTTCAATCTAGTTATATTTTCTTTCTTTTATTTTTCCATTACTAAATCTATAAAACAGCTTTGGTTCTTCCTTGCATTTGTCAACTATATCGTTTCATATCACATTTCTTCTCTTCTTACCCTTACATTTTCATTCTTTTCTAGTTTATATTTTTCTCTTCTTTTCTAAATCGGTTTTCTTTTCATTCTCTTCCATGCTTCATCTTTTTAGCTCTTTTACACTTTCATTAAGTCACTTTTTTATTTATATTTTACTTTGTAAAATGGAACGCATTCCTTAACTCATTGTTTGTATATCACTAAGAAAAAATCATATTGCATTTGCACTTCCATTTGTTCCTTCATTTTCATCCAGTCAATTTTATTGATAAATCTCTTCATTGCAGTGTAGTTTGCTTGTGTATCATTCCTTTTCTTTTTTTTATATTGTTCCGCATGTAATGTTTGTCTTCCATATCTCATTTAATCTCAATTTCTAGAACCACATGGTCACTCCTTCCTAATGGGCACTCATAGCTGATATCTTTTTCCAGATTTATTCCTTTGGTAAATAATAGGTCCAATCTTGATGGTCTATCCTCTTCTCTGTTTTTGATAATCTTCTCTAAGCTCCCTAGGCTATCTTCTATTATATGTTTGCATTCTTCTTGAGTTTTTTTTTTGGGTGGGGGCAGGGTCATATACAATTATTATTTTCTTGAGTTTTTCCATACGTGTAATTATCAATTCTGCTCTATTTTTCTATATTCTTCATTTATCACTTTTATCCTAGATTGTATCATAATCATCACCACCTTTTTTATTTTGCCTTCTCTATTCTTCCGCCATATATTATAATTATTATTATTCTCAATGTTAGTCTGGATGTCCTCACATAAATTTATTTCTGCAAGGTATACAATTTCTGGTTTCATCTCTTTTAGATTGTCAGCTTAGTTTTCTTGGTATTATTCGATCTGTTAGTATACATTACTCTGAAAGCCTTTTCTTTGCTATTCCCTTTCAATGGGGATATAAGTCAGGTATATAGATAGATAGATTATTTTATGTTTGTTATTTTAATTCTTTTCTGGACTCCATCATTATTGGGTTTTTTTTAGGGTGTATCTTAGTCAAATATTCTTTTTTTTATTACTTAAATTTTGCATTGTATTTCTAATATATTGTAGAATCAGCTTTGTCTTTTTCTATTAAAGAGAACTAAAGAAATTACATCAGTGACCCAGTAATCTTTATAATTCAATTATATCATCTTTATACAAGAAAATTAGACAGTCAGATTCATTGAAATATGAATTGCTTCTTGATCAGGCTCAGGCTGATGCTTGCAGTTGGGAACAAAAACTCCAACTGGCTGAACAAAACTACATGACAGAAAATGTGAATATCCGCAATGACCTGACTGCCCGGCTGGAAAGAGTTACTAAGCAGTTTGAAGCTGCCAACAAAGACAAAGAGGCGATGGTGATCAAATATGCCACATCTGAGCGTGAGGTAAGACAGCAGCTTGAAACCACGTGATTATGATGACAGCCCATCAAACTTTTATATTAAATTTGTGTTGAGATAGTTTTGGTACTACCTTATTCACCATGTTCAGAGGATCATTGTATATCTACAGGTGTTTCCATTACTCCATGCCATCAAAAATGGTATGTCAAATATCTATGGGGTATTTCACTTTCTGTCACCAAGAGGCATGCCGATTAGGAAGAATCGAGTTATTGATATCCATTATGACTGACATGGAAGAAATATTGGTACAAATCATGCATAGCTTCACATCATCTTAGTAGAGAGCCTGGAATAAATTGTTTATTTTTCAAATTGAATCCCAGTATTCCAATATTCTTAACTGTACCCTATGATGAAATTCCCTTATGATTCAAGTAAGCTGTATTGCATGATACCCTACTTTGAACCATGTCATTACATGGAAAGGGTGCATAGCAACATTTGAGTATCGGCAATCTTGATGATATTATGACTGGATATGCCATATTATAAATTACCAGTAACTGGCTACTTTTACACAAAATTGTTCATATGAAAGGGATTTCTATGTATGTATCCAAGTACTGTAGTTTACTAATTTATGTCTTCTTTCTATTTTGTTGTACAGGTTATCATAGCCAAGAAGCAAAAGGACGCATTGGAAAAGAAGATGAAGGATATGGAAAAAGACAGGGAAAATTTACTTAGTAAAAACAAGATGCTAATATCTGAACGTGCTCGCATTTGCCAAACTTTAGATACAAAGGTAAGAATAATAGACCATGATAGATTGACAAAGTCTTTTAAGATCTACATTATATTACTCATCAGTATGAGTGATATCTAGCAAGTACAAGTACTAGAGACACATGATATTTAGCACTTAAATTTTATTATTTGGGCATAATGTTTATTTTGAGGCACTCAGAATCTATTTCCATATTCAAAGACTATGATGCAGTCAGTAACATAAGGCAAAGTGAATTTATTGGATGAGAGTCAATAGAAGGTCTAGTGCACTGTGCTGTTTGGTGGGGGGAACATGTAAATAGCAAATAACTATAAAAATAACATTGAAGGTAAGTAGCATGGAAAATGGTGTTGTTGCAGACTGTGAGAAATTTTAAAAATAATATAAGAAATAGGGAACTAATCATATGAATTGCTTTTGACTTGATATATTAATACAGTGCGGGTGGACACCTGCCAATAAGGGACATATGTCATACATATGCAGATAAAGCTCACACAGTAATAGGCAAGATTTAGGAAGGGGAGAGAGAGAGAGAGAGAGAGAGAGAGAGAGAGAGAGAGAGAGAGAGAGAGAGAGAGACAGAGAGAGAGAGAGAGAGAGGAGCGAGAGAGAGAGAGAGAGAGAGAGAGAGAGAGAGAGAGAGAGAGAGAGAGAGAGAGAGATGAATAATGACAGAAAATAATGTTTTTTTAAAGTAAAATTTTTTTTTTTTTAATATACTTACTCATAAGTAATTACATATGCCTATCTTCCCTGTTCTAGCACAGAAAAATTACTTACCCCTCATTTAGAGATCGTTCTATGGTTGCCTCCTCCCCTATCAATCACCATGCGCAGAGGACAGCTACTACGGCAGCTATCCAGACCGGTCAGTCATTTGGACTACAGAACACATGTAACTTAGAGAGAAGGGAGGAAGGGAACCTCCTCATGTAATTACATATGGGTAAGTATATTCACAAAAAAGGTTTTTACTTAAAAAAACCATTTTGTTGTTACATATACAAATACCCATATGTAATTACATATACCTGATTCCCACGTATAGGAGGGAGGAAAATACCTCACACCAAGGGAACACAAGAACCATAGAACACAATCTCCAACAACCAACAAACAAGCGAACAAACAAACAAACAAACAAACCCACAAGGCACTCAAACACAACTGTAACCTGAACCCCGAAAATCAGGTACAGCACCAGGACCAACAAAGGGTCAATGCACTACCCTCAGAGCTGCAACTATTGGACCCAGGGAGAAAGTATCTAGATATGAGTCACGTCTTAAAAAGACGCAAAGGTTGTCATGCACTTCCAGGTGCCGACCTTGAGAATAGAAATCAAATTTCTAACCTTACGGAATAAGGCACTAGTAGCCACTGCACAAACTTCATGAGAAGTTACTTTCGTAAGGCTACACTCTTCCTGAGAAACATCGTTATTGGCCTTCCTAATCACTTTGCAAATCCACTTAGAGATTATGTGGATGAACAGTGCACCTTGGTTCTGAGGCCGTAACAAAAAGCCGAGAACAAGAAGGATGACAATCCTCAGTCCGCCGAAGGTACTCACATACAGTTCTGACCGGACAAGAAAGATCATCTTCCTCCTGATCCCCAACAAACTCTGTAAGAGCAGGAATAGAAAACTCATCCAAGGACTCATCACCAGGACGTTGCGTCTTAGCCAGAAAATCTGGAGCTAAGGAGAAAGACATGGTCGTCCATCCTTTAGAATGACGCACCTCTGCTGAGAGTTCCTGAAGTTCACTGACACGACGAGCTGAAGCAAGAGCCAGAAGAAACACCGTCTTAAGGGAGACATCCCTTGTTGAGGCTGCCCGCAATGGCTCATACGGAGCTCGCAACAGGGAGTGAAGCACTAAAGATAAGTCCCAGGCTGGTAACCGAGGGGAACGAGAGGGAACCGAGACAGCAAAGGAGTGGAAAAGAGCAGTCAAAACCTTATTTGTGGTGAGATCTATGCCCGACAGACGCAGAACAGGGGCCAATGCCGAGCGATAATCCCTAATTGCGGACACCGACAGGTGCTTGGTATCTCGCAGAAAAAGGAAGAAATCTGCCAACTTCATAATAGAGGCAGAGCATGGATCCAAACCTCTTGACTTACACCAATCACAGTAGACTCTCCACTTCGCCTGGTAAACTGAGGAAGAGGTCTGTCTAACTGGTTGGGACAAGAATCTAGCTGCCCTGCGCGAAGACCCTCGCACTCTGAAGAGACGCTGGAAAGTCTCCACACGTGAAGCCGGAGCATCCTTGGGGACTTGTGGAAGAGATGACGATGGGGCTGGCAAAGAAGGAACCGCCACGACGGCAGTGCTCATGGACTGTCCACCAAGAGATCCAGCAGTAGGGGAAACCAATCTGCCTGTGGCCACAGGAGAGCCACCAACGTCATCCATACACACTGCGAATCCCAAACTCTCACCAGAACGCGATGGATGAAAGCGAAGGGGGGAAAGGCATAAAGATCGAGACCTTCCCAAGGGAAGGAGAACACATCTCGTTTCCATGCTGCCTGATCCGCAAGAGGTGACACATACAGAGGGAGACGACGAGTCATGGCTGTGGTGAAAAGATCCACTAGAGGAGAAGAGTGCCCTGCACACCTCTGGCTGTAGGGTCCACTCCGAACCCACATATTCCCGACTGAGAACATCTGCAATCGAATTTTGACGTCCTGGAATGAACATGGGACGCAATGAGATGGAAAAGCTCTTGCACCACCGGAGAACTTCCCCTGCAAGAACCGACAGGGACTCGGAACAAGTACCCCCTGAGTTCCTTAAATAAGCTACCACCGTGGAGTTGTCAGACATTATGGAGACTACAGAGCCCAACATATCCTGACGAAACTTCTGTAGGGCTCGAAAAACCGCTAAGAGCTCCAGCTGGTTGATATGAAGGCCCTATTCCTCCGTAGTCCACCCTCCTGATGCCAAGGAGGCTCCCAGATGCGCCCCCCATCCCTGCCGGGACGCATCTGTAAACAGAGTCTGCTCTGGAGGAGCTCCCAAGAATGGAGCACCCTTCAGGAGAATTTCTGGAGGCAGCCACCAATTTAAGTCCTCAAGACACTGACGATTGGGAGCCACCCTCCACCAGTCTGGGTCGAAAGCAGCCTTCCACTCTCCTCAGACACCATTGAAGGGAATGCACCCGTAGGCGGCCGCCTGGAACCAGCCTCTCTAAGGACACCAGATGACCCAGCAAGGACCTCCACAGGGGAACTGGTAGAGCTTTGTGCGAAAGGAAGCGTCGGACCACCCCTTGCAAGCGGCTGGCACAATCTGGAGACGGAAAAACTAGGGCTCTCTGAGAATCCAACACCATTCCGAGAAACAGCTTCCTCTGGCTGGGGACTAAATCGGACTTGTCCCAATTGACTTGAATTCCCAGCTGGGAACACAGAAGAAGCAGAACCCTTATGTCGAAGCTACATTGAGGTTCCGCAGGGAATATACCACCTATTCTCTGCGGACCTCTTGAGCCAGGGGAGAATGAGAAAGCACCAAGGGAATGGGGCCTTGCCCCGAACTCCCAGAGATGCGCTCGACTCCAGTCTGCAGCGTGGAGGATTGAGACTCCCTAACTCTCCAGATAGCGGCGCAAAGGAATGCTGCAGCGATGGGCCCAAGCCAAAACGGGCGCCATCACCTTGGTAAAAACCTGAGGTGTGGAGGCAAGGCCGAAGCATAGAACTCGAAACCTGCAAGACTGAGCGTGGATTGGCACCTGAAAGTATGCGTCTTTGAGGTCCACGGAAACCATCCACTCCCCCTCGGTCATTGACTCCAGGACCGATGACACTGTCTCCATTCGGAAGGGAGTTACCCACTGATGAGGGAAGGCTCATGTCACAAACTTGAGTCACAGCTGTGGCACCAGCGCCCCCTCAACTTCCACTGTCGGGGCAGAACTAACCGGAGATCCCCCCGACCTCCAAAGTCGGGGCAGAACTTGAGAGCCTAAACCCGCAAACTCGACTGACAAGGGATGGCCCAAACTATCAGCATGACTTTTGAGCACTCCTGGGTCTAACTCTGGCACCACGGCCGTTAAAGGCTAAGCCACGGGCAATTTGGGAGACAAGGGTCCGTTGAGAGGAGTCCTGCTCCCTCTGCTCAACAGCCGCAAGCGTTTGGCCATCAAAAAGAAACTGGCCCATAGGAGAGGACATCAGCTGCCTTCTCTCCCTGTCACCATAAGTCTTAGGCAGGCAACCCACCACGGACTACCGACCTAACAACAATATTCGCAGCCGAAGCATTTCTGAGGGCTGCATAATATCCAAATTTGCTTTAGCGAGCGCATTCAAGCAGTTGAAAACCTGCTGTGAAGCGTCAGAGGACAACCGTGCGAAAGCACCCAAAACTTGATCAATCCAAGAAGTGATGTCTGCAAGACCACTCAAAACTCCTATTTGGGTAGCCAGACGCCAAGGAATGGTCACCGAAAGGTCCCTGTTCTGCATCAGGTGCTGCAGTTCTTCATTCAGAGGGGGAGACCCACTCGAAGACCCGTCTGGTGTATACCAACGATCTACCCGTAAGCCCCACCTCTGGGGCAAGGAAAGTTTAGCCAAAGCTGCATTGAAGTTCCGCAGGGAACATTCCACCTGTTCTCTGCAGACCTCTTGAGCCAGGGGAGAATGAGGAAGCACCAAGGGAGTGGAGCCTTGCCGCAAACTCCCAGAGGTGGGCTCGACCCCAGTCTGCAGCGTGCAGGATTGAGACGAAAATTCCGGCAGTTCCAAGAACTCCCTAACTCATTATAAGCTCACGAAAGGGGGCCAGAACCTCACCCGCCGGACTGTCTGACTGAGGGTGGCTTCCGTCAAACGACTCATCCTCCACTGCCAGTGAGGGCAAGGGAAGGCTTGTACCTATAGCCTGGCTCACTACTGTGGTACCGGGGCCCACCCCGACTTCCTCTGTCGGGGCGTAACTTACCGAGCCCCCCTGACTTCCTCTGATGGGGCGGAACCATAGAGCACATTCCCACATCCTCTACTGACAAGGTATGGCTCATGCCAACAGCCTGATTCTCCACTGTATTATCAGGGCCCACCCTAACTTCCTCTGTCAGGGCAGAACTCACTGGGGCCCCCCCTGACAACCCATGTGGGGGAGGGACCTGAGAGTACCGTCCCTTACTCTCCACTGATAAGGGAAGGCTCGTGTCACAAACTTGAGTCACAGCTGTGGCACTGGAGCCCCCCCCGACCTCCACTGTCGGGGCAGAACTAACCGAAGGTCCCCCCGACCTCCAAAGTCGGGGCAGAACCTAAGAGCCTAAACTCATAAACTCGACTGACAAGGGATGGCCCAAACTATCAGCATGACTTTCTGCAGTGGTACTGTTTCGACCCACACTGACTGCCTATGTCAGGGCGGAAGGAACCAGGCCTCCCCCGGAATTTCCAAGTCGGGAGGGGGCCTGAGAGCATGTTACCTCAGACTCTAAAAAAAGAGGGAAGGCTCGTGCCAACAACCACCAAGAATAAAACACAAACCTATAACTCCGTGATGAATATTCAGTGCCACTGTACCTTGGAATTCATTCTGCATGCACACACGTGTATGTATAATATATATACAGTAAGAACAGTCATCTTGCGTAATATAGTCTCGCGAATTTAGCATCCCGCGTCTTTTTCCGCCTTCTGCCATCTAGCGGTGCCAAACGAACATCTTGCGCATGCGCATAGGTTTGCGCGCCAGTTGAATGGTTGGTTTGGGTCGGTTGTGTCATGGCAGGAGCTAGGTCAACAACAATATTGCTATTTTGTTGTGCTATGGAGCATATTTACTTTCGGTGTTCTAGTGAAAACGTTCTAGTGGAAGTACAATACACTGTAATAACAAGGAACATGAGTTCTATGAGTGGTAGTGGTGGAAATTGTGGTGGACGAGAGAAGCATGATTATTGCAAAGGGGTGAAACTCAGGAAATATACACTCCAGAAAAAGAAAGAAATGGTTGCACGCAGTGATGGTGGTGATGCGCAAACGGTAGAGGAGAGAGCGAGTAACAAGTAGCCACCACTCCCCACCACTGCCAGGCTACTCAAGCCAGTCAGAGACTCATAAAGTAAGTAGAATAATATTTGAACCTTTATTAATAGTCAGAAATTGTTCAATCTTGTTTATTATCATATAGATTATGCATAACCTTGTATGTGTGAATTTTCGGCAAAATATTTTGTATTCCTGGAGGGTTAATGGGAGTTATAAGAAGCTTATGTGCCATACCTAAGAACTAATTTTACTATTTACATGTATTTCAATACCGTTCATCTCGCGGTTTTTCATCTCGCGGTCGATAGTCCAGTACCAATTATGCGCGAGATGACCATTCTTACTGTATATATATATATATATATATATATATATATATATATATATATATATATATATATATATATATATATATATATATATATATATACACATTCATACCTCGGTTTAACCGACCTCGCTTTAACGGATTTCGGAAGCAACGGACAATTTGAAAGTCCCGCGGTACGGATAGAGATGTGGCAACACCGGGCATGACCTCTGCTGACCGCAAATTGGGAGGCGGTCAGTTTGTTTACAGCCAGCAGTGCAACAACACGTGTAGCTCATTGTTCCATGGTTTTGACCTTGTTGTGCTCAAATTATCATAATTTTCTACAACCATGTCATCTGGAGGAAAAGTAGAAAAGAGGAAAAGGGTGAATTTAACTGTAGCACAGAAGTTTGAGCTGATCAAAATGTTGGAAAGTGGTGCGTCTGTGAAGCGGATGTGTGAGGAATATGGTGTAAAAAAACAAACAGTTTCAGATATTCGTAAGGCAAAATCTAAACTTACCGAATATGCTGTGAAGTATTCTGTTGATGGATATTCAAGCAAGTCTGGTTCTGTAGCGGCGCACAAACATATGAAGATTGGTAATCAGTAGGAGTTAGACGAAGCCGTGTATAAGTGGTACGTGCAGCAAAAGGCTTTTGGTACTAAAGTAACTTCTGAAACCATACAAAATGCGTGTGAACAACTCAGTAAGCACTTAGATATTGAATGCAGTGCTAGTCATGGTTGGTTGTGGCGTTTCCGTAACCAGCACGGACTGTGTGATACGCAACTGAGGGGTGAGGCTGGCGGTGCAGATATGGCAGGCGCTGAGGTTTATCGGGTGAGGCTTAATGAGCTAATTAGGAAAGAAGGTCTTCTTATGTCCCAAGTATACAACGCCGATGAAACAGGCTTATTTTGGCGCTCTCAGCCTAATAATACTCAGGCAAGTAAGGATGAACAAGTGATAAGAGGGAAGAAAATGAGTAAGGAAAGGATTTCAGCACTTTGTTGTGCTAGCGCTGACGGTATGCATCGTCATAAGTTGGTGGTTGTTGGCAAATCAGCTCGCCCCCGTGCATTGAAAAATCACATGCATACCTTGCCAGTTCACTTATTACCACTATTGAGTGAACGAGAACGAAAGAATCGGCTCTCTGAAAAGAGCCAGAATTCCCATCACTATCGGCGATCAGCTAATGCACCACCCTCACCGTCACCAAAGAAACCATTAACCTCTACCTCACATTCTTCACATACTACTGATACATCTGTATCACCAGTACAGCCTACAATCAATAGTACATTATTGGAGCTGCAAAGCTCCAGTGACTCAGAATAAAGAATAAATTTCTGAGGCGCCACTATACGATCACTGCATATCAAAACTACCTCTTCACCATCCATGGTAAGTCTGATTTGTCACATCAACTTGTCTCATATAACTAGGACTAGGGTCCATCTACTTCTTTCCAAGGTTGAAATACCAAAATTTAAAACCCCCGGTAGAGATCGCAGTGCGCATAGCAGCTGCGCACCCCCCCACCCCCAAGTCCCCTCCGCCAGAGGGCCCTCTCCGCCATGAGACGCCATTCCATTTTCAACCTTTATAGGGTTAACTTCTACTCTCCTTGGTTGTGTTTGGTTGATTTCTACCGACAAGTTGATGGCGTCTCCTACTACTCAACGCTCTGCTCCTACTGCTGGCTCAAAGAGATTCTGTGGTGGTCCAGGTTGCAGTCACCAGATAAGTGCTGTATCTTTTGATCCCCATACTCTCTGTGTGCAGTGTCGAGGCTTGTGTGAGATAGACAAGCGTTGTGACGAGTGCAGAGAGTGGAATGATAGTTTGGTGGTTAAGGCATCAGCTGTTTCACGCTCCGCCGAGTCTGAAGGTATGGTGGCGGGTGCTATTGCGGAAGGGACAGTTCCCTCGTCACCAGCAAGTTCTGATGTGGGACCTTCTGCTTCTCAGCTGGGTAATAGTTCCACGGTTAATAAGCTTGAGACTCAACTCTCTAATGCTATGTTGTTTATGTCTCAGATGGCTAGTTTTTTAGGTATGTCTGGTGATTCTACACATACTAACTTTCGGGAGATAGTGGAAGAGATAGTCGATAATAAGCTTACTGGCCATACTTCCATTTCAGCTCCCCCACTGCCAGCTGGGGTCACGTCCCTCGCCCTCCCTTCCACCGACATAGAGTCGTTCGCTCAGGCGAGCCTAGTTGGAGCAGAAGGGGAGGGACAGCTGGCAGTTAGTGTTACCTTGGATCTCCCCCCTAGGGTGTTGCTTGTTAGTCAGGGGGTTGGTGATAGTACTTGTTCCATTCCTCCAAGGAAGGTGATCCGGCTTGAAACAGAGCCACATGTTCACAGGGTGGCATGACGGACCTTGAGAGAGTGACTCATATGTCTTGCCTTCGTCCTACCTGTGACGGTGTGGTAGCACCTGCCCTATGAGCCGATGGTTCGCTGCCAACACCACCGACCCATGACGATCAGGCACCAATTAGCGATGGTACTTGTTCCACCCCTCCAAGGAAGGCGATCCAGCTTGAAACAGAGCCACATGTTCGCTGGGAGGGAGGGAAGCAATCACAGGGTGGCATGACGGGCTTTGAGAGAGAGTGACTCATATGTCTTGCCTTCGTCCCACCTGTGACGGTGTGGTAGCACCTGCCCTACGAGCCGATGGTTCGCTGCCAGCACCACCGATCCTTGACGATCAGACAACAAGGCGCGATGACGTGACGATACCTTCCCCACACCTCTCATCTGATCAGGGTCATTATGTGCGTGTCGATCAGACGTGTACACAGCAGGCTGGAGGCGCTGCTAACCCACGTCAGTCACTTACTCAAGAGAGTGTAATGTCTATTACTTCATCTGATAAGGAAGAAGACAAAAGGAAAGAACTGGAAGGTGAGGCTGTGGCCCCCGACCTTCTGAAGTTGTCTCAATTTATCTTTGATAAGTTCAGTAATGCTAGAGGGGAGACTGTTCACCGCCGGAGAGCAACGGGCCCGGCGGAGGAAGATTTTGTTGTGACCAAATCGGGAAACGAGTTTGTGCCCTTTAAATGGTCACGACCAATGTCTGAGGCCTTGGACTTCACACACGGGCTTTTGACAGACAGAGTGGGGAAAGGTAAGTCAGCCATCCTTCCCTACACGGCTAGACGCAAGAGGCGCTTCTATGAAGTGAGTGACGACTCCACAAAAGGCCGTCCCTTAGTCGTTAATCCCGCTCTAGGACAGTATTCACCTCAGAAGATGAACGATACTCCATCCAGAATCGCCGCTGCTGACCTCTTACGAATGGAGGAAGCTATGAGATCCATTCGTGAGATTCAGAACTTCCAGTTTTGGATTTTCGGTGCGTTCACTCGCTTGGTTAAGCTTCAAGATAAGGTACCGAACAGAGACTTACTTATGGCGAAAGCAGTGGATAGCATGCAAAGGGCCATGAAGGATGCAGCCAAAGAGTCTTCTTTGGTGTTATCCAACTTGGTATCCTTCAGAAGGGACACAATTTTAAGGAGTTTGCCATCCTACTTTTCAGTGTCTGATAAAACGACATTGAGGAATTCTTCATTGGATACTAAGTTTTTGTTTGACGAACACAAGGTTTCGCAAGTCATAGATAATGCAGAGAAGGTGATCTCGCGGTCTTTTCAAGAAGCAGCTGCGGAGGCACTCAAGAGGAAGAAAGCCCCACCTGCTGGGTCGCCATTGCTTAGTCACCCTGCGGCAAGGCCCTCTACTTCCAGGCTGTCTACTCATCCCAGGAAGCCCTTCACCAAAGCTGCTCCTAAGCCACCTCAACCTGGTCATTCCCGCCCTAGTCTTAGGGGACGGGGAAAGACGGGTTTTCGCAGGTAGGAGTCATGTCCCTCGACCGTACAAGTAGCAGACTGTCTCTCTCGAAGTTGGAAAGAGTGGCAAGATTCTGGTGCGGAGGCATGGGTGGTGCAAGTGTTAAGAGAAGGATACTGCATTCCCTTCGTCAGGCGACCACCAGTATCAGAGTCCCCGATAGCCTTCGCAAGTTATTCACCCAGCTCAGAGAGAGGAAGAGCTTTGGAGGAGATACGGATTCTTCTCAAGAAGGGAGCAGTAGAGTCCGCACCTCCCGACCCAGGGTTTTACAGCCGCATATTTGTAGTGCCCAAAGTCAAGGGCGGGTTTCGTCCAGTGATAGACTTGTCATATCTCAACAAATTCATTCCCAAGACGAAATTCCGAATGGAGACCAACGGTTCGGTGTTGTCGGCGATTCGGAAGGGCGACTGGATGATGTCAGTGGATTTGCAGGATGCCTACTTTCAGATTCCGATTCATCCAAGAAGCAGGAAGTACCTTCGTTTTGTTTGGAAAGGTCAGTGTTTCCAGTTCAAGGTAGTTTGCTTCGGGTTGTCAACAGCACTACAAGTCTTCACAAGAGTCATGGCTCCAGTTTCAGCAGTCCTACATTCAAGAGGATTTCGCCTCCTTCGCTACTTGGACGACTGGTTATTGCTAGCAACATCAGAGAAGGAGGCTGTGAGGTCGAGGGAAGCTCTCCTGCACTTATGCGAGAAGCTGAACATAATGATCAATTGGAACAAGTCAGAGTTGATTCCCAGCCAAGTGGCACAGTATTTGGGGATGGAGATTCACTCTTCAGTTTCGAAGGTTTTTCCGAGCCAGAAGAGGATCGACAATTTACAGGAAGTGATAGAATTCTTCACGAGCCAACACAGCCCTCCAGTTCAGGAGTGATTGATACTGCTGGGTCATCTGTCGTCGATGTCCCACTTAGTTCCGGGCGGCCGACACAGGATGCGCAATCTTCAGTTCCAACTGTCGGCCAATTGGGACAGGAAGACGATGAGCAGACTTCATCTCGTCCCTGTTACCCTATCGATACTGGAAGACCTTCAGTGGCGGTCGAACATGGACAATTTACTGTCCGGCCAGTCTTTAGAGACACCGATCCCAGACCTCCTCTTATACACAGATGCTTCCTCGGTAGGATGGGGTGCATACAGCCTGGACATGGAAGTGAGTGGCGAGTGGTCCCACCAGGAGAAACAGGAACATATCAATGTTTTGGAGTTGAGAGCAATCCGTTTCGGACTTCAATCCTTCGAGGAGTCTGTGAGAGGGAAGACAGTGGCAGTTCTGTCAGACAACACCACTGCAATTTCATTCCTCAGCAAGGAGGGTGGCACGAAATCGAGTACGCTCAACAGGGAAGCCCAGAAAATCTTACAGTGGACAGGAGAATACAGTAACCATTCTCACGCAGTTTGTGAGAGGTGAAAACAATGTGGTGGCAGACTGTCTCAGCAGGAAGGGACAGGTCATCTCCACAGAATGGACACTTCACCAGAAGGTTTGCGACGAGCTATGGAAGGTGTGGGGCTGTCCATTAGTAGATCTGTTCGCCACAAGGATGAACTACAGACTTCCCAGCTTCGTGTCTCCGTTCCCAGACCCCATGGCGATAGCCACGGATGCCTTTCTCTTCTAGTGGGAATTCATGAAAATGTATGCCTTTCCACCATTCCATGTCATCAGGAAGGTTCTCAACAAACTTCGCAGTTCAATAGGGGTCAAGCTCATACTTGTAGCCCCCTTTTGGCCTCAGAGGGAGTGGTTTTCCGACCTAGTGGATTTGGCTTTCGACACTCCAAGAAGACTCCCTCCGAGGAAGGACCTGTTATGCCAGCCCCACTTTCACAGGCATCACCTCAATCCCCACGCGCTTCATCTAGTAGGGTGGAGACTGTCAAGCGACTCCTCAGACACCGAGGTTATTCCAGAGAAGTTGCGCAGACAGTGGCGAAGGCTAAAAGGAATTCCACTATTGTAAACTATCAACATAAGTGGAAGAAATATAGACAGTGGTGTCGCCAGCATGGGCACGCAGTCCAGCCATCCAGCCAGAAGTTTACTGACTTTCTTCTGTATCTGCGTAAGTATTGTGGACTATCAGTTTCTGCCATCAAAGGCTACAAGTCGATGCTCAATAGTGTCTTTTCTCTGAAGGGCTTTAACTTGGCCGAGGATCCTGTCCTGAAAGACTTGGTCAAAGCCTTCGAGGTGGAGGTTCCAAGGACTTGGATCAGAACACCAAGCTGGAACCTTGACGTGGTCCTTAGGGCTCTTTCTTTGGCTCCCTTCGAACCCCTAAGGTCCGCATCCTTTCGTGATCTCATCAAGAAAACATTGTTCTTAGTAGCTCTGTCCACGGCGAAACTGGTTAGTGAATTGCAGGCTCTGACACACAGGTTTGCCTGGCAAGGTGGTGATGTCATTCTGTCGTATCTACCAGAGTTTGTGGCGAAGACTGAGACGTTGTTGAATCCACTGCCTCGGGAATTCAGGCTCAAAACTCTCAGGAATTCTGGGAAAAGATGAAGAAGAACGCCTGCTATGCCCGGTGAGAGCGCTTCGGATCTTTAGAGAGAGAACCAAGGACTTACGTCCCGGAATCAGGAATCTCTTTGTCTCACCTAAAGATAGATCCAAGCCCCTGAATAAGAACGTCCTGTCCTGCCTTCTGAGGGAAACTATTCTAAAATCTCATCAAGAGTTAGGCAAAGATTATTTTCCACTCCTGAGGGTACGAGCATACGATATTAGGGGTATCGCTGCATCCCTCAATATGTGGCGGAATAAATCTTTATCGGCAGTCTTGGAGGCAGCTTCCTGGAAGACACCCTCAGTGTTTGCAAACCATTATCTAAGGGATGTCGAAAGGGTAGACGGAGATACTTTCTCGTTAGGTCCGATAGTCGCAGGGGGCGACGTAGTGTCCTAACACTCCAGTCAGATTTATGGCTTCGCCTCGTTGTATATACTGTATATAGGTGTTGGTTCCTTGTATATGGTAGCATATACCAGAGGTTATGGGGTGATTATCTTAGCACTTTCTGCAACCTGACCACGCAGTGCCCTTTGTAAGAGTACCGCGAAAACCACAGTAAGTACCCGGTACCACTCTAACCCCAGGGTGATTATTACTTTCCTCTGGTTACTATGAGTTTTTAGGGATAAGGTTTCCTAGACATGCATTCCCCCCACCTGGAAATGTGGGATTCTGTCCTAGTTATATGAGACAGGTTGATGTGACAAATTATTTTTCAATCATAAAAAATATTTTCACATACTTACCTGTCTCATATAACTCAAACCCGCCCATCCTCCCCTCAGCATGAACCATGAAAATGGAATGGCGTCTCATGGCGGAGAGGGCCCTCTGGCGGGGGGGGGACTTTGGGGTGGGGGGGTGCGCAGCTGCTATGTGCACTGCGCCCTCTACCGGGGGTTTTAAATTTTGGTTTCAACCTTGGAAAGAAGTAGATGGACCCTAGTCCTAGTTATATGAGACAGGTAAGTATGTGAAAATATTTTTTATGATTGAAAAAAAATTTTCAATTAAAATTGTTGATTTACTATATTATAGTGTATATTTACAGTGTACAGGTATTTTACACTGTTAGATTGGATAGTGTGCTTGATTAAAAGTACAGTACTGTATTTATTACTGTCTTTCGTAACGTAATTGTTAATATTAGCCGTAAGCTGGGTATTCATACCGTAGATTCCTATTATCGGTACTAACGGACAAAATATATATATATATATATATATATATATATATATATATATATATATATATATATATATATATATATATATATATATTGTTACGGTCACACCGTAAGGACATGGTTCTTATGCCCTAGTGCCGGGTGTCCACTTATGAACAACCCAGTCACAACCACGTTACGGGCGTGTACGAACTGTAGTGCTGATGTTTATATGTCCTTTTAACCCACCAAAGGACAAGGAAAGTCGACTATCCCGTAGGCCTAGTCTTCTCCGAGGGCCACGCGCCGGCGGCTGGACAATAGGCTATAAACAAGATGTGCCTGGTTAAATAACCTGTGCACTCCTTAGCCCCCAAACATAGTACCTACAGCCATCCCATTAACGTAAAGAGGTCGCCAGTTCTTTTTACCCTCCAAAGAACAAGGAATCTCCCAGTAGTAACCACCTCCTCCTTACATTCTAAAGAGACTTACAGCGAGCACAAGATTACAGTGCCTAGACAAGGAGCTATCGCTCCAACCAGAATACCGCCCACAAGGTGTCTTTCCACCCACTTCTGGTTGAACAATATCTCCTCTCGACTTAACTGACACCCTGCAAAGTAGCCTCCCGCGAGGGGACTCCTTACAGTGCGTTATATGAGTCGTAATTAACCAACACTAAGACGGGATTACTCCTCGTCTGTGTGTTCCAACAAGAGGCCCCAGATGATAGGCTCTCTCTCACAATGAGGACAACGAAGACAACGCCGACAAAGCAGACAACGCAGAAACTACTTACCCAGACTCAAAAGTCTGACAATGTCCAGAACCTCCTTGCGAGAAGTTCCTGGACAATAAACCCTAGGTGGAGTTCACCGCCAGCTAGATGGTAATTATACAGCCACTCACGTCTTTCTCACTCGGTACGGTAACCTGGTCCTCGTATAGACAGGGCCTTACTGTCTAGCTACACAAATTACCCCTGAACTAAATAGGCCAATCGTAAAACCCACTCCCTTAAATATGAGGAGGTTACACACGGAATAATGCCAAATTGAGGAGAGTAAACGAGCGGAGATGTGTTCTTGGTGGCTGGCTAGCGGGTAACTGACTCCTCAATGCACAGAAACCCCCTCCTTCTGTCGCAGTGTTACCATATGGTGTTCTTCCTGGCAGACTCGTCTCGCCCACACCGCGTGCATCTTGCATAGCCTAATAATTTATCTCTTTCACAAAATCATTGCTCCGCTCATAAGCAACGTAGAGAGATAACAAGCATATGAGAAGAAGCAGAAAAGAATTGTCTACAAGATAGGATACCTTGCAACACAAAGAAGAAAGAAGAGGAAAGTCAGGAAAATTAGGAGAACGAGGAAGAAACGTTAAAGTATCACTGAGCAAGACTCGCCTTAATTCTCGCTAGCAACTCATCACCCATGACTGCTCATCTGTTCCCGCTCTCTCTCTCTCTCTCTCTCTCTCTCTCTCTCTCTCTCTCTCTCTCTCTCTCTCTCTCTCTCTCTCTCTCTCTCCCCGCCACGCCAGCTCCTGGCTGGAGAACACGTGGTCTTCACACAAAAGGCGTAAGCTCGTCTCGTCACATAGCCTCGTCTCTAACACTTCCCGTTCTTTCTCGCCACATACTTTGCCTCCGCACTAACACAAAGGATGTAATTCTCTTCCAGGCCTAGCCGTACTCAGCTGACACAAAACACACTCCCACATATGTGGAAAGCACACACCCTCTACGACACCTCGCCTGCCTCTCCACTCCTTCTCCTCAGAGAAATTTCACTCTGCTGCTACTGGGCCGGACCACCCTCTCCAGTCGACAGTACTGTCACTGGCAGAGCCCGCACCGAGTGTCATAGCCTCAGCGTGGCCTTCTTCCTTATGTATCATATCATATCTGTATATCATTGTTTAAAAAGAATGTAACATTCGCATGGACGGACGAGTGCGAGAAAGCATTCGCTACCCTCAAGCAAGCCTTATGCAACGCTCCTGTCCTCACATTTCCTAATTTCAATAAGGAGTTTATTCTTTGCACTGACGCATTAAACATCGGTATCGGTTCTGTCCTCATGCAACGAGATGAAAATGGTAAATCACGCGCAGTTGCCTTTGCCAGTCGTCTGCTCAATGCTGCTGAGTGCAACTACAGTGTCACTCACCGCGAAGCTCTCGCAGTCGTTTGGTCTCTTCGTCACTTCAGAGACATCATACTCGGATATAAGATCCACGTTCTAACCGATCATTTTGCTGTCACAGAGTTATTCAAAGGAACCAGTTTAACCGGAAAATTTGCCCGTTGGCAACTCGCTGTTCAAGAGTACAATCCTTCATTCACGTACATCCCAGGTAAAGCTAATTCTGTCGCTGACGCTCTGTCCCATCATGTCGCTCCTGTCAGTCTGCTCACAACCTCACAGTCACTCCCCACTCTTGAGGAAGTCAAATCCCTTCAAAGGTCTGATCAATTCTGCAAACGTCTCATTTATTATCTTGAATCAGGTGATGCCAGTAACCTTCCAAGCTTGCCATTCTCCCCAGATTCCTTTTTGCTTCGAGACGATGTCCTCTATAAATCTAGTTCTGTCATTTCTGAGGACGATTCATTACATCATGCATCTCAGCTTGTCATTCCAGAAGCTCTTGTCCCTATTATCTTGTATCACGTTCATGACTCCCCTCTTGCCGGTCATCCAGGCAAAGATAGAGCATTCAAACAGGCTCAAAGATCATATTTCTGGCCTTCCATGAGGAAAGACATCACCCGTCATTGTCTCTTATGCGCTTCATGCGCTGAGCATCGTCCCTCTCTCCATCATGAGTCTCCGAACCTCCCATATCCTATCCCTCATGCTCCTTGGGACAGTCTGTCAGTCGATATTTTGAAACTCCCTCTGACGGAGAACGGTTTTCACTATTTGCTCGTCTGTATCGATAGTTTTTCACGCTTCAGCATCTTGGTTCCTCTCAAAGACAAATCTGCATGTTCAGTTGCACGAGCACTGATAGATGAAGTCATATGCCGGTACGCATCTCCTAAAGTACTTCTATCAGATAATGGCACCGAATTCAACAATGCCATCCTCAAAGCTGTTTGCGAGTCATTTCAAATTAAAAAGTGCAACATTGTTCCATATTCCCCTCAAGTGAATGGAAAAGTCGAGAGAGCAAACCGTCGAATTCTCGACATCTTACGCTTCATTGCCAATTCAAGCTCTTCATGGGATGATCACATTCCCCTAGTCGCATGCTCTCTTAACGCTGCGATTCACTCATCGATCAATGAGTCTCCACATTTCATTTTATATGGCTCTGACAAAAGACTCCCATATGAGTTTCTCTCCTCTGACCCTCGTCCTCTATACAACGTTGACGATTATGTTCAGAATCGCGTTTCAGCTTTCCAGCGCATTCATATGTCCGTCCGTGACAGACTTACCACCTCTCAGGAATCTATGCTGCATAAACAGCATCAGCGCGCTAAACCGCACGACATCGAGGTTGGTGACATCGTGTTCACCAAGATCCAAGACCGCCACTCTAAACTCGATCCCCGATTCAACGGACCTCACCGTGTAATCGAAAAGATGGCCGGTCACAAGTTCAAACTCAGAAACCTAAGTTCAGGCAGTGAAAACTTTGTTCATAGAGACCATCTCAAACGGGTTGATCGTGGTTTCGATTTTGAACCTACCTCTCCACTACCAGAAAATCTCCTGACATTGTTGAAAGTCAGCCACCTTCACCCCCCATCTCATCCTCACCTAAATATCAGCTCCGGTCTCGTCCAGTCTACTAGCCATTTCTTTCATCTTTCATCTTTCCTCTCATTCCTGTCCAACTGTATAAATTATGTATATATATGTATCTATGTAAAGGCTACATCCTGATCTTGTTCATGTCTCATGTATTTTTTATCATGTATTATGTCGTATTGTGTATTCTGTATTGTATTCAATGTATTTCATCGTCCCCCCTCTCTGATTGTATTCTTTAGCTCGACATACGAGGACGTATGCTTCCAAGGGGGAAGTATTTGTATATCATATCTGTATATCATTGTTAATTAGTTTTAAGATATTCATTGTTTTTAGCCGAGAGAGAGAGTGTGTGCGGGTAAGGGAATTTTCCATTCCCCCCCTAGAATTCACATGCCAGTCAGAGGCCACACGTGCCGCTTCCAATCAGGAACGCTCTGTGAGTTTGACGTCATCACAGGTCAACTTAGGCCAATCATAGTCGCGCATTTTTAACCGCGCGACCCCTTGGCTCCACCCACTCTTACTCCCAGTCGCCCGCCAGCACCTGCTTCTCGCTCACTTCTCTCGCGGCCTCGACTCTGTCAAGTAGCTCATCATCTCTCAGCTCGCTACCACCATCAACAAGTCGTCATCTCTCTCAAGGCAGGCTAAGGTCATAGTCACTGTATATTTCTATATCTACATCAAGTGTGTTGTTCAATATATCATCTATATCAAGCCGTGTGTGTTTCAAACAAGACCTCCAGTATCATCCACGCTACCTCTACTCTTCCAAGCCACGCGGTGACCACGTGGGTACCAGGCCCGGTACCAAGAAACACATCCTATTCCGATACAATTGGTGGCTACGGGTGGCAAAACATCTATTCCGATACACTTATCATTACCAGTCCTTTAACATTCTTCCTTCTCACTCTCAAGGAATCTTCATTCCTCTGTGGGGCTTGACTCCCGTCTTCCCCAGACGATGTTATGGTGGCGGGCGGGGCCCGCAACAATATATATATATATATATATATATATATATATATATATATATATATATATATATATATATATATATATATACATACATACATACATACACCTATACAGGCGTGCGGGCTCACCCTAACTCTATGGGTGTCGAATGTTTACTGACATCACGTTCGGGCCACAACACCGGGGTGGCGGGCGCCCGGCCATGCCAAATTACAACAATCAGTTACCGATTCACAGAAATCATGACGCCGATAAATACTGTTAATGTGCATACGTGAACAGTGGAATGAGTGGATGATCAGTGGGGAGAAATCGTTTACAAAGGGTGGTAGTATGCGTGCTCCTGGATTTGATATGTTGTGCAACTTCATAATCAATGCATGGAATGATATACCTGAGGAAATGGTGATCAATTCATTCAAGAAATGTGGTATTTCTGACTCACTGGATGGTATGGAGGATGACTATTTGTGGGCTACTTCTGAAGCAGACGACACTGGTGATGAAGCTGCAGACGACAACCCAGATGATGCAGAATTTGACCCTTATGATGATGCCCTTGAACATGTATCTCAAGATATATTTGACATGCTTACTGTATCAGATGAAGATGATTTTGAAGGTTTTTAATTAAATATCTATGTTTCGAATGTTTGAGGCAATTGTTGAAACAAGGTATTAGAGCGCACCCGGCATGGCGGTGCTGATGTTTATAATAATGTTTCTTTACATTTTGAAAAATTCAGACTTGTTTAGTAAAAGTAATATACGTACAATATCTAGTTTTTTTAACTCCTTTAACTACTTACATCTTGAGCAACTAGTGTTGGAAGTAATTGTTGGAGTAATAAATTATGGACAGGTGAACAGTGAACCCTACCATGAGAAAGGGGGTCGTCCAATATAGCGATAATAGCTCAAAACCAAATTTTTTTCCTCGAAAATTGGGGGTCGTCTTATATAAACAGTCACCTTATAGTCCGGTATATACGGTAATCACAAGTAAATGAAGTCAAAAGCAATGTAACCAAGTAGCCAGTAATACGTTGGGTCATATAACCTCTTATCAAAAACCTTGTTGATGGTAGTCAACGTATTCAAAGGAATTTACTGATACACTGCACCACGGAAGGTAGAACCTCATTCTACTCTCTAATGATATAATTTTCGCCATGCTTTGATTATTGTCTGTCACAAGGTTGTCATCGCTGTCCTCTAATTATTAAGAACATAAGAAAATAAGGAGGCTGCAAAAGGTCAGTTGACCTACACAAGGCAGCTCCTGTGCACCTAACACTTACCATCTGTTTTCTTCATCCAATGAAATATCCAACTGTCCCAGCTCTTACCACATGCTTGCTGAGTATGTTCCACTCATCTACCTATATCTTTCCTGTATATAAACTTGTCTACCATGAAACAGTTTGTTCATGTTCTTACTTTCTCCTTGACTATGAGAACCTTATTTATGTCCCCTTGAGCCATTTAAACACTTCTATCAGATCTCCCCTTACCCTACGTCTTTTGAATAGTGTAGATTGAGATGTTTAATCTATCCTTTTAAATTGAGTTCCTTATCCCTTGAATCATTTTACTCTTTGTGCTGCTTCTAGCTTATCTATATCCATTCTAAATAAATATGAAGACCAGAACTACACAGCATAATCTAAATGAGGCCTAACTAACCCTAAGTAAAGACTTAATATTACATCTGCTAATCTATTACTTATGCTCCGGTGATAAAACCCAGTACCCTGTTCACTCTGTTCCTAATATACTGCTCTCTATGTCTCAGGCCCTGACTTACCAACAATCTTAAGTCTTTTTCTGAATTTTATTTACCTATATTTACTCCGTATAGGGTATATCTAGTGTCTATGTTTTGTCTTCCTATATGAAGTGTACTACACTTGTTAATATTTAAATTCTTATGCCATTTGACCGCTCGCTCATGCATTCTATTTAGCTCATCCTGTAATACCATACCTTCTTAATCTGAACTGATTTGTCTCCCTATCTTAGTGTCATCCACAAATTTACTTAAGTTGCTACTAATCCCAAAATCCAAATAATTTGTATAGCTAACAAAAAGTTATGGGCCAAGTACGGATCCCTGGGGAACTTCACTATTTATTGTACCCCAATTAGATTTCTTACTGTTTATCTGAACCCTTTGTTCTCTACCACTAAGCCATGCTTTAATCTAATTATAGACCTTACCATCTATCCTGTGGGCCTTTACTTTTGTCAACAGTCTCTGGTGAGCCTCCCTGTCAAACGCCTTGCTGAAATCTAGATATATTACGTCATAGCTCAAGTCTTTATCTGCTGCCTCATAGACTGCCCTATAAAAACATGAAAGATTAGTGAGATTTACCCTTAGTGAACCCATGTTGAGAGTCAATAATTAATTCATATAGTTCTAGATGCTGCCACACTTTTTTGGAAATAATAGACTAAGATTTCACCTATTACTGATGTCAGACTAATTGGCCAGTAATTGCTCATCATGCTCTTATTACCCTTCTTAACGATTGGAATAATGTTCACCTGTCTCCACAAACTAGGTACGTCTCCTGAGGCTATTGACTTGTTAAATATATCCGTTGGTGCTACACTAATTATGTTCTTACACTCCTTTGATACACGAGGAAATACTTCATCTACTCCCAGTGACTTATTAATTCTAACCATATCTATCTCTTGGATTACCTGCTGACTTGTTATGTTAATGTTCGTTATTCTTTTGTCTTCCCTTCCCCTGAACACTTGGTCTGCACCAGATAACGTTGCTCAGTTCTCATGCGTAAATATTGATAAGAAATAATCTTCACTATTATCTATCATTTCATCATCCTATTTTAGTGGGCCTATTCTATCTTTATTTTAAGTTTTGTATATTTGGAAAATCCCTAAGTCACTCTTGGCATTTCTAGCTACTCACATTTTGTAATCTCTTTTTGCTTTTCTTGTGTTTTTCCTAACTAACCTGGTTAATGTAGTGTGTCTCTCTTTTAAATAATTTCCCCATTTTTAAATCTTCTGTATAGTTCACTTTTCATCCCTATCAAGTGTTTCATCCTATCTGTCATCCACTTCAGATAATTTTTATTTGACCTTATATTTCTGTCGGGGATAAACTTTTTATCCTAACAATAACCCGCTAACTAATTTGTTATACTAATTTTCCACACTATTCTGCCTGTCAAGATCTGACCACTTCCTGTCATTTACTTCCCCTTCCATACGAACCTGATCTGAATACTGAACCTCATCTCCTGTGTGTGTGTAAGCAGCTGGAGTCTGACCTGACCACATCCTACTTAATTCCCCTTCCTGCTGTGAGGCATTGTTCACATCTCTTTGCTGACCTGACCTCTCCATACCTACCTAAGCCACATCTTCCCAGCCCATTTATCTGACATACCTAACCCAAATATTTTCTTAATCCTTCATAATTCGCTCTCCTAAAGTCTGGTACCTGTACTTGATTGGGAGGAATCTCGATATCCTACTTTATTTTAAGACGTATTTTTGGGGATCACTGCTGCCAAATTTTCTACCTATTTCCATATTGCTGACTAAGTTTACTTTATTTGTTATAACTAAATCCAGTAGGCTATCCTCACTATCTGCTTAAGAAAAATTAACAGTAATAATACTAAGAAAAATGGGTTAATAAGTCATATATATATATATATATATATATATATATATATATATATATATATATATATATATATATATATATATATATATAGATATATGTAATGATAATAACAATAATAGTATACCCGGGAAAAGTATTACCAGTGGCGCAAGTAAACTCAGCCTTCCACCCGTCTACGCCAACTTCACAGCCTTTTAATCAGTCTTCGGGACCAGTATTCGGAAAAAAGATGAATACATACATACACACACACATATATATATATATATATATATATATATATATATATATTTATATATATATATATATATATATATATATATATATATTTATATATATATATATATATATATATATATATATATATATATATATATATATATATATATATATATTTATATATATTTATATATATATATATATATATATATATATATATATATATATATATATATATATATATATTTATATATATATATATATATATATATATATATATATATATATATATATATATATATTTATATATATATATATATATATATATATATATATATATATTATATATATATATATATATATATATATTTATATATATATATATATATATATATATATATATATATTATATATATATATATATATATATATATATATATATATATATATATATACATATATATATATATATATATATATATATATATATATATATATATATATATATATTTATATATTTATATATATATATATATATATATATATATATATATATTCATATATATATATATATATATATATATATATATATATATATATATATATATATATATATATATATATATATATATATATACACACACACACACACACACACACACACAACATGTAAATACGTCCCACAGCCATATAGAAGGCTGGCCAGCGTCTTCCCTTGCCGTGTTGGTGCTGAAAATGTGCTTACAATAACTAGACATAATAATTAATGTGTAAGGAGTGGTTTGAACAGGGATTATTTCCAGGAGTTGTCAGTGGGCTGAATGTTACTGTTACCGCAGGGGATTCTGTAAGCATGGCTCTGCTGGGAAGGATTGTAAATTTAGGCACCCAAGACCATGTCACAAGTTTATGAACTCGTTTGGGAGAGGAGGAAGTGACCTGTCAAAGTATTTAGTTTCCTAAGAAATTTTTAACTAGCTTAGTTTAAGTTTGATGAACAATATATTACAATCATTAAAAAATTTATTTGAGGACATGGCGATGTTGGAATCTGGATTTTTCCAAGTTTTCAATATATATGTAAAGATATAAGGATTCCAAGGGATATAAGGAATAGAAGAAATATTTTATTACTTGATCATACTGCACAACTACATCTAGTACTATTTAAAAAAAAAAAGCATTTCAAATAATGCATTTTTTGTTAAAATTTAGCTGCTGATTCTCTTCTTATCAAGTATAACAAGAAGAGGACCGGAGGGGATGATCCTTAGTGGGTTTTCATGCCATGTTTCTTCCTCAGGTACAGAAAAACAACTGGTATCAACGAGAAGTAGATAAATTGAAGGAGGAACTCAATGGCAGAGACATTAAAATTAAATGGGCACAAACCAAGCTGAAGTCTGAAATGGAAGCTTATCAGGCAAGTCATTATATTTATTTTTTCTTTCTTTCCATGTTATGTATATAGGTTAATGTGTCAGTCTCATTGCTTTTTCACAAACTTGTTAAGCTGGTATTGGTAAGTTTAAATGGAAGTTTAATACAATTTTGCTTGTAGATAATGCTTGACTGAAGAATGAGAAGTTGGTGGATGAGTGTTATAGATTTTGCAAGATAGAGAAGATGAAGGTAAATAGGAATGAAAATAAACTTATGCTTTCGTGCATGGAAAATAAGATGAATCTTTCTTTCTTTTTTGAGAAAGTATTATACATGTATTTGTTGGTAGTATTATGATCAGTAAAGTAGGATTTATAATGCACAAAGTATTAACACTCACAATTGTTACATATGCCTATTTTCAGTATAAAATGTTATTTTAAGTGTAAGTATATTTCAGTTATGTGACTAGGAACAGTAATATATGTATACTGTAGTAAGTTAATAATTATGAGAAGTAATCTACACATGCATCCTTAGATGTGATACTGTGGTGCCTGGGGGGGGGCTGGTTCAGAGGTACGTTATTTATTTAAATTATGTTATTGGTTGATTAATTTCTTTACCTAATTAATTTGTTTTACTTTCACTTCACTGCTGAAGGACCACCAGTATGGTGCCTTGTCATTAAATTAACTTCGAATGGGGAACTCTCATGGCAATTAAAAAGATATTTACTTTGATTAATTATATTTATTAATGGTCCCTGATGTTGGATATTTCCCTGAATATTAAGAAAAGAAAGCTGCCACCACCCCCAAAGGTTTAATGAGAATTAGGGGATTCTCAGGGAATTTAGTTTCTTCCTAAAGGGAAGTTAAAATATTCGAAAGAGAAAATAATTACTACCAGGGAAATATAGGCGACCAATGAAAAGAAAAGGGACTAATTTAACAATTTAATTATTTGGTAGAGTGGACTGAGTTTCAATAAGGCACATGGATTCGTGGATTTGTTTCATGTCCTTTTTCAAGAGTGTTGAGCGCTTCCCCACACTTACCTTACCACAACAACGGAGGTTATTATAACACGGAATCACTTTCTCAGATTTTACTTGAGTTATTTATTTACTGTATACTTTGAATATCACAGGCAGATTATTGGGTCTTAGAAAAACACAGCTTAGTTATAGTATCAGACAACTTAATGGCTCATGGCAGAAAAACATCACCTTCCTCAAAAAGAAAATAAACACACAGAGTTGGCAATACTGATCTCACCTCGAGATACCAAACTCTTCACTCATTACAAGTTATACCCTTGACTCCCTTCCCTGAAAAATATCACCTTAAAAATGTTATAATTTTGTAACTGGGCCTGAGAACAGTTAAAGAACCTTTTCTCAGGGGATTTCCGAAAGTAAGGTGATCTCAATGTTTCTGTTTATGCATACATAGTATAATTCTTCCTCACTAAGTAGGAATACGCGATTCCTACTCCTGAATACATGGGCTGGGTCTATCCGACCGTCTTACGTGACACATAGTTTCCTAAAGCTGAACTTGGAAATTTGGCAGTGGCTTTCTAGCCGTTCATTTATCTACAAAATAAAAGAAAGTAATTGAGAAATTGGTGTAACTGTCGTGGAGGCATTCTTTCCCTGTTGACGCGATCAAAAGTTGGAGCTGAGTCAGTATAATTCACTTCCTTAACTCAGAAGTTAATACACAGTCACAATAACATAGAAATTACCGTGAAAAATATATATTGTACACCATGAAATATTTTGTAGGGGAATAGGGGACCATGCGGTTTTGAAACCACGTTGTCTTTCTTTAAGAAAAGGAAATTGGTATTATCCACTTATAATAGATCTCAATAGGGGTTTACATATATTGTCAGGCTACTGGGGAAGATTATGGATTATATATTAATGGTGAGAGGCATTGAATTTCACAAATATTGAGGGATTTCGAGAGTGATGTCACTCACCTGTTGACGCGATCAAAAGTTGGAGCTGAGTGACGCTCTCTGGGAAAAAGGCGGGAGATGAGAAGGGGGGAAGGGGGGTTTTCGAGGATATTCCTCCTTTGATCTTATTATTAATTGATTATTGAGACGTGAAATAGTTATCAGTTTATAGAAAATTAATTTTGACGCAAAATAAGTGACATTTAGATATCTATTGAACCTGATCTCTGGATTAATATATAGGGGAAAATTTTTGTCTACGTGACTTTTTGCACGTCACGGGCCCCGGGGCATGATCGCCTCACATGATGCAATATTACGTCATTCTTAACAAAGTTTTGTGAGAAGATAACTAAGTAGGTTAATTATATTAGACTATGGAGAGCATTTTGACAAGTTAATGACTATTAATAGTGATTAGATTATGATACTAATTTCTTTCCACAGAAAACTGTCTGGTGGGAGGGGTTGACTGCATAGGATTTGAAAGTTTGGAGAAACAATTCTAATATAAACATTAATATAAACATATAGTATAAAATTATGAATGATGTGTGAGTAAAAACATTTATATAATGCAGTATCCCCTTGGGAATACAGGATCTAAGGGCAGACTAAACAAAACAAAAAGGTACATTCAGTAGGCCTATTTGAGATTAACTTGGAGGCATCACAATACATTCTTTTTATTGGAGTTGTCACATGTTACTTTACTTAGTTAGAAAAAGTGCTGCTGCCAATGGATTCATGAAGGAACTACACAGATCAAATTGGATAACGTTGATTTTATTGAAGTAAGTTGTATGGGATGTCAGCAGAGATGATGAATTATAATGTGACCTCTAATCTAACTGTTAAACTTACAAACAGGAGTGTCAGGGAAAGTTAGATCGTGCCTTAACCAAGATTACAAGACATGAAGAGGAGCTGAAGGTCATCAAGGAGGATGCTGAGAGCACCGTGCAAACAGCTAAACAAGATGAAAATTCTCGAGCAAATGTCCTTGGTAAGTTTGAGTGTTGATTTTCAAACACTCTGAGTAATTTTGAAGCAGTTTTTGAAATAGCTACTTTAAGCAGGGGGCAAAATATAGAAGCAGATTGAAAATGTGATTAATTTTTATATGTATTCAGTCAAGATATCGAAGAAATATAAGTAATTAGAAATAAATGTGTCACTTTCTCTGAAAACTTTTTACTAGTTTTCTACATGTAAGACTTATATATATATATATATATATATATATATATATATATATATATATATATATATATATATATATTTATATATATATATATAATAGTTTCATATTTTCATATTGGAACAGACATGCAATTAAAGGAAGAAAAGGCACGGCTTATCATGGAGCGTCAGGTGAATGAAGATCGGGACACGGCCTTTAACAAAGTTGTGGCAGAGCTGGATGAGCTTAAACACAAGCATCAGGCATTAAAGGAGGAAGCAGCATCCCTCAGAACCAGGGTGAGTGATGGTGCAAATCAGATTATGGCTCTCAATTACCGTATTTCTTGCCATGGAATGCAGACCAGGAGATATAGTTCATTTAATTGTGAACATTTTTAGGGAAAAATTAAATCAGCTGTAATGAAAGGATAGGGCAGAAATAACAGATTTACAATAGAAATATGTACCTCCTATATCACATCATCCAGTTTTTTCTTTTGATAACAGCCAAGATGTCTTCAACTTTGGTGTGCTGAGTAATCCATGATCCTCTTTTCCTATCTTTCTGTGTTATGCCTAGCATGAATCACTCCATTCATGCTTGAGTAATCTCAAGTTTTTATTTAAGGACTTTCATAACACTGAACGTTTCCAATCCATATGCCCTGTGGTGAATACTACAAAAAAAAAACTCATATTTTCACATTTCATCTCCATTACAGTTAATCTCTTCTTCGCTACAGCCATTCTCTATGTTTCAGCCCCATATAGTACAATTTGCATAACTGCTACTCCATACAATCTTCTCCTTACATTCAATCCCATCGCTCTACAACTAAACACCTTCATTTTTCCCAACACCTTGCTTATACATCATTAATCCTAGACCTCACCTGTCTATTCCTCAATCTGCAGTAAATTTGGACCCTAAATATTTGAAAAATTCTACCTCCTTGACAAAAGGAAAAGAAGCATTTTGGGCTTTTAAGGAATTACAAAAACCATTTTGAGAAGACTGACAGGGATACATTGTGGAATGTCCTCCGATTGTGTGGGCTAGGTGACAGACTGCTAAGAAGTGTGAAAAGTTTCTTTGTGAATAATAAAGCATGTGTAAGAGTGGGAAATAGCGTGTGAGTGCTTTCTTGTTTGAGTTGAACTACGTCATGGCTGTGTGATATCACCATAGTTGTTCATTATTTACATGGATTGTATGGTAAGAGAAGTAAATGCGAGAATGTTTGGTGGAGTTTTCAGTTTGGTAAATGCTATTGCGAGAGACTAGTAGATAAATCAGCTTCTGTTTGTGGATTATAAGGCCTAGATGGCGGTATCAGAGAAGAAATTGTGTCAGCTGGTGGAAGAATTTGAAGTTGTGTAGTAGTAATTTGAAAGTGAACAGGAATAAGAGTAAAGTAATGCACAAAAGTGGCTTGGTGGTAAAAGTAGTACAATATATAAAATGAGTAGGAAATTTAACTTCATTCTGAAAAATGTAAAGTTCTAGAAATGGGTGAAAACACTACATGACCAATACATAATTATGAAATAAGGAATGATCCATGGATAAAGATATGAAGAAACACTTATTGTGGCAATAATACAACCCTGGCTGAAATACACTGCAATAACGTGCTCCATTTGAATTGAAAGAAGATAAAATATAAGAAGGTTGGTTGGAGTTTGAAAAATGGATTCTAAAAGTGGATAAAGAGTTTTGTATTAGAAAGGGAATGAGAACAGTAATAAAGGACCACAAGTCAGAATAATACTTAGTAATAAGTAGGGTCCTTCAGGGTCAGTAATGATTTTGTCAGTATGTAAATGATATGGGGGAAGTCTAGCGTTCCCTGGACTGGCTGTTATTTACTGAAATGGCTACTAATTACCGAGGAGAAGAAACTTAAAACCTGAAGCACAGATATTGACAATATAATTATGATGGCCACCACATATTTACATTTCACTCCCCAAGCATGGTGCTATTTTCACTCTCATCTGCCTTTAGTTCACACCGTGTGTTAAAGCAGCCCAGCTCCCTATTGCATATTTGACAGACAAAGGAGGTCTCTTTTCTAGACATTCAAAACAGTGTACTAGTAAAGAGGACATTGTGGGGACCCTCACACCAACCCTCTGCCCTCTCTCATCCTCTATCTAACAAGTGAAGCTCATGCGGTCCAATACTTCTAATTACACAGAGGAAAGCATCTGGGTGGAGTTTACAGAAGGAATGGATAAGTATTATTGCAGTTCATGATAAATTAATAAGAAAAGTGGTAAATGATGAAGACTGATTTGTTACAAAGGAAAGTGGACAAAATATTTGAATGGAACAAAAGATGGAAGATGAAGTATAATGCCAAGAAATGTAGAGTGGTGGAAGTGGTATAATGCCAAGAAGTGTAGACTGATGGAAGTGGTATAATTAATGCCAAGAAGTGTAGAGTGATGGAAGTTGTATAATGCCTAGAAGTGTAGAGTGATGGAAGTGGTATAATGCCAAGAAGTGTAGAGTGATGGAAGTGGTATAATTAATGCCAAGAAGTGTAGAGTGATGGAGGTGGTATAATTAATGCCAAGAAGTGCTCTAATCTTAATCTTGTTTTTTCCCTCTCTCTCACATACTCTAGCATTTTGTCCCATCCATTCCACTGAGGTTTATCCTCTTACACTCATTGCCTTTACCATACTTTCTTTATCATCTAACTATTTTATCTCTTTCATCTAATTTTCATCTAATTCTTTCTATGTGGCAAACCATAAGGTGTGGTGTTTGACCCTCGCATTTAATTCATATTTCATTTCTTCACCTCTACTAAACATATCAAACTTTTTATACATGCTTTCTTAACTTTCATCATACGTACATGAATTTTTCCACCACAGGCATTTCAATGATAACTCATTTTTAAAGCGGCGATCTTTATCAGTCATAAATGTCTGTTCATTTTCAGATTGCATCACGTGAGATAGAGCAGGAGGAAATGGAAAAGTTATTTTCCTGTCTTAGAGCAGAAGTAACAGCTGCACGCCAGGAAGCCTCAGATCTCAGCCATCAGTTGTCAAACTCATCACATCTCCAACAACAGCTGACACGGTATAATATTGTCTGATACCTATTGATTAAGGCAACTTAAGTGATTTTTATTGAATCAACAGTGTACTGAATGTTGGTCATTTCACGATATTAGTTCTTTTATCAGCATGATCATCATCATGATCATGGTGATGATGGTCATTATCAGCCTCAAAGTCCTTCACTGCAGGACAAAGTTGGCTTCTCAACCTTCACTTAACTCTATGAGCTGTCTTTTCCAGGCCAACCCAGCAAAACTTCCTAACTCATCTCTCGATCTATTTCTTTGCTTTTCCTGCCTTCTCTTCCCATCTCTAGGTTGCAATTCTGTTACTCTAGTTGTCCATCTGTTACCTGTTTGGCACATGATGTCCATCTTTTATAATTTTTATTTATTTATTTTTTTAGTCAAGACTGTATAGATGGTAACTTGAAAAACAGTGTTCTCCTTTAAGTTTATTTAAAAAACTTAACAAAGGGAATACAAAAAGTACTTGAGCAACACAGATCAGTCAGGTGATAGAGCTTAACCACAATTATGAACAGCAGAAATTAAAATACGGCAGAAAATATATATGATACATAGTGCAAACCATAACACCACTTGGCCAGTACCACACTGTGACTTCACAGTGTAATATTACACACAAATATACAAGAATACACAAAATACACAATGTATAAGAAATACTACATAGAAACCTATACAGGTGCGCAAAAAGTATTGGCCTATTCCATACATACATACATGAAGGCTTCAGTAATAATAATACAACCAAATGAGGCCAAATTAACTCTTTATTAGTATTTGGTCCTTTAGATTTCAGGACGATTTTAATGCGTTTTGGCATTGAGTCTGCTAGGTTTTTAAAGAACAAATGCATTGCCTCGTTTCCATTCCAATACAATGTTTTTTATATCGTTGATGAGAAGTGGTGCAGATGATGTGTTACGTGTTGCTAGGTAGATTTCATGATGCTCCATATGTTTTCAATAGGATTAAGATCAGGGGAATTTTCTGGCCAATCCAATACTTAAATTTTCTTGTCACCTAGCCACTTCCTGACTCTTTTTGCAACATGACAAGAGACTCTATCTTCATTAAGATTTCACAACCTTGCACCTGGAAAATTGTTAGCACATGTTCCTCAAAAACATAGATATATCTGTCCTGATTTAAGGTCTTACCTTTATTAATGAAATGCAAGTCTCCACAACCCCTTACACCACTAAATGATCCCCAGACCATCACTCCATCTGGGTGCTTTATCGACTTCTCTGTGTAGAGTGGGGAGTAGCGGTCCGAGTTTCTGAGTCCGCTAGCGTAGTGGTTAGCGCACTCGGCTCACAACCAAGGGGACCAGGGTTTGATCCCTTGTGCGGATGGAGATTATTTCGGTGTGTCTCCTTTCACGTGTAGCCTCTGTTCACCTAGCAGTGAGTAGGTACAGGATGTAAGTCGAGGAGTTGTGATCTCGTTATCTCGGTGTGTTGTGTGTGAGTGGCCTTGGTCCAACCCAAAGATTGGTCAGTATGAGCTCTGAGCTCTTTCCATAGGGGGACGGCCAGCTGTCTCGAGAGAGACCAGCAGCAGACTGTGAAGTGAAGAAAAAAAAAGTGAATTATCATGCCAGATTGTTTTTTCACACACAGAAACTTGCTCTCGTCATTCCAAAGGACCTTTCTCCAATCCTCTACTGTCCAGTCTTTATGCATCTTTGCAAATTCCAATCTTTTTTTGATCATTTGCTGTGTTAGAAATTGTTTGTGTGCAGGCTTAAATGTTGGCATGTTGGGCTCCTTCTGTAATCTGTGTTGTATCATCCGTTCAGCCAGCTCTCCCAGCAATGATGAATGTTTTATCTTGAGTTCATTGGCAGTGATCTGCGGGTCCTTCATGAATGCTCGCTTCAGGAGTCTATCTGTGCTCTGCATTGAAAAATACTGTGGCTAGAAAGTTATGGGTGAAAATACAGGATTCATTACAAACCAAGGGTGTAATATTGCTCCTCATGTAGATCCTCAGAGAGCACTGATGTGAAATTTAGCCTGCCAAGTCATCATAACACACTTCTCAAAGCCTGTGACAGTGCCAAACGCATGGTTAAACATGCGCCATGGAAGGAATCATATTGCAACACCGACCCACCCAAATACAGTTGAACCTCCCAAATCCGGTAACTTCTGGACCTGAGGCTTGCCGGACCACGGAAAATTCCGGACTACAGGTGGTCCTTAAAACAAAATGAAATAGAAATGGGAAAAAAGAAAAAAAAAAAAAAAAAAAAAAATATATATATATATATATATATATATATATATATATATATATATATGTATAGTACACTTACTGTGCAGGTACATTCAGATAAATGGCAGGTCATCTCGGGTTTCGGCTTGGAAGATATCTGGGGAGACGCCTGTGTTAGCGGACGTAGAAGCTGGATGCTCAACTGTAGAATGTTTACAGGCTGAAGTAGCTCTCTTGAACCAGTTGTCCACTTGTCTAAATCATGAATTTGGGCTTTTCTTTGATGAGATGATCTTTCCAAAGGTAGAGCGTCATGATTTCTTGCTCTGTAAATATGTTACGTTGCTCGAATGCTTCAATCAAGTCCGTGTTCATCTGGATGCATTTATCAATTGATACTCGTTCTTGATTTTTCACTTCATCATCACTTTCATTTTCACTGTCTTTACCTGTAATGTCAGCAGTTGCACTTCCTCCATTTTTCACCATTTGAACAATTTCAGCATCAGTCATCTGATGGACCGTTGGAGCATCTTTATCAACTTCAAGCCACTCCATTAAATTATCTTCCCCCACATCACTGACCATTTCCCGAGCTTTAGGGTTTACTAAGCTGTTAGCATACTCCATTAATTCACGGACAACGGCAATCTTTTGGGAAGCTTGAAACCCTTTAAAATTATTGTCTTTATTCACATCAGCATTGTCAGCAAACGTCAGAAACGGTCGGAGTTTGTGCCACCCATTTTTTAGGGTAGATGGTATTACTGCGTCCAAGCCTTTCGCAACAGTTCAGATTGCATCCTTAAGTGTGAATTCTTTTTGAATCGTTTGAATTTCGCCACTGCACTGACCCAGAATAACAGAGCACAGCGCCGCTGCGTCCTAGCGGCCGTCCGGCAAATTAAAATCATACGGGCAAATTTCAATTATTCCGGCACATTTAAATTATGCCGAATGACGGAATTCCGGATTTGGGAGGTTCAACCTGTAATATTTTTTAGCATAGCCCAGCCAGGACTTTTTGCGGACATTGTAAATGTATATAAATGTATAATAATTGTCTCACTCAAAAGGTGTCCTTCAAGTTAGTTCCCCAAAAAAATGTATAACTATAAAAAGACTAAATTAGAAAAAATAATATCCCATGACAAAGAACAGCTCTGCTGTGACAACAAAATCCCTCTCAATAGGAAGTGTTCTCTAAAGACAGCAAAAAATGTATCTCTCTCGACAGGTGCTTGTCCTGTTGAGACAGCAAACTTTGCTACAACATGAAATAAAGCAATGATATACTAATAAGAACATTATAAACAATAAATATTTAATACAAAAATCCATCAAACTTACTTTTAAAAGGAGTAACAAATTCTTGGGTGGATGGTGGAAGAGGTTCCGAGGCTCATGCATAACAGGGCTTAGTGGCCACCTGTGTTTACACAGGATTCTTTCATTCATTCTCTCTCTCTCTCTCTCTCTCTCTCTCTCTCTCTCTCTCTCTCTCTCTCTCTCTCTCTCTCTCTCTCTCTCTCTCTCTCTCTCTCTCTCTGTTTTTTTTTTCTTCCCTTCTCATTTATTTGCCATAATTATTATAATCTGCTATTGTATAACTCCATCATGGATTCAGCGGCTCAGGGTTTCAAAAGAAAAGCAATTTATGTAGGAAATTCTTGCTTACGCTAAGGATGTAACTAATCCTGCTGCCAAGGAGCTTTCATCAAGGATTAATGAAAATGTTGTAACGGAATGGCTGCACATTGATGATAATGTGCCTACAATTCATCATTACATTGATTCTGAAATTGTACATATGGTTTTAAGTCCAGAGAAAAATGGCAGTGAAGAAGAAAGCAGTGATGAAAATGAGGAAGATGTGAGAGAACGAATCTATATTGATAGGTTAATTAAGAACTGTAGTCATTTTCTGTTAGAATATATACACCCTATATAGTCAGGGGATGAAACATCAATAATCCGGAAATTAAAAAAAAAATTGGCAGTCCTCAGGTCCCGTGGTTACCCAGATTAGTGATGGACAACCTATATATATATATATATATATA
>JAXIVD010000038.1:140000-162500 GCA_036785275.1 Cancer borealis | reverse complement strand
TATCAGTGTTATCAATTTAATGAGTTATATTAGGCTGGAAGTACAGTATGATCACTATTTTTTTGCAAAATTGACAGTAAAATTACTAAAAGTGATTGGCAAAGTTATATTCATAATTATATTAAAATGGTTTCAATACTCTTGAAAACTTACCTCTGATAACCCCTTCATAATATCAAAATAGAATATAACTCTTTGTACTAATATTGACGCAAATTGATTTATGTTTAACTTCAGTTTAGGTTTTTAAGATAGTGCCTATTGGGATATCTTACCTACCTAATTCTACAAGTTTGAAAGATGTTCATACCTTTTATATATCTTGTAGGTTAACAGAAAGCAAGAACTATTGTGTTTAACAGCAAGATATTTGCCACATAGTGAGGTGCAGGTGTTAGGCCAAGATTCAGAACATGGAAAGGGAATTGAATAATCGCCAAACTAGGTAATTATAGATCATATAGTTCAGCTAGGGTTAAGAAGCTGCTGGGAGCTAGAATTGAACTTGCAACCTTTAGGTCATAAACCGAACACTGTACCACAGAGTCTAGTACCAATAACCTCTACCTGAACCTACAAATATATAACCATTGAGGTAAAAGATGCTGATTTATTTATTTATTTTTTTTTAACTGTGTCTTCTATGACGGGAAGTACGGTATATGTATCCACTTCTCTTGCATTATATGATGCCGTGGTTTACAATATTTCACATATACAATCTATCTGTATTACCAACCTTATATTTTATTTACAATCAATGTGTACTTGTGTATTCGATCATTAACCTTAGCGGCATCACATTTCTACCAGCATTTGCTTACAATCACAGTGCCTGATGCCTCAGTAGCAACTCGGCCACCCAGTCTTCCACGGCACAGGTTAGCTTGTTTCGATAAAGCTAATCATTGGAGAGTAGATTTAATGTATAGAGCAACTCTACCTCCTTTTATTTGGTGTCTCGCTACTGTACAAGTTATATCCCGGTAATGAAAATTCAGCTAAATAATCTGTTTTTTTTAGAGTATCCTCTTGGATACTCTAAAAAACACAAGTAGACATTGATTGTAAATCGAAAAAAGAGTGGTAATACAGATAGATCGTATATGCGAAATATTGTAAACCAGGGCATCATATAATGCAAGAGAAGTGGATACATACACACCGATGATGTCATATCCTTCCAGGCAGACAATTTCTTTGAAATCTTCAAATCTATTTCTTATGCTTGTGCATTTAGATAACAAACTTTAATATTTTTCTGAATGGCTGGAGCATTATGAATATGGTAGTTAGTATTAGTGTGGGGACGAGAGTTTATATCAATGAGGCCACGTTGGTTAATCACATTGAGGGTACTAGGGTCAAAATTACTGTGGGGACAAGAGTTTATAGGATTTTTGTATGATGTTTTTGGTCGATGCCTAGGAGAATGGCAGCTCCGTCGAGATTTTGGTGTTACTGGTGCACAATTAGTGGGTGGGCGATTTGGTGTGGAGCAGTTCTGGGCAGTCAATGCAATGATTTTTACTTTAGAGTTAAGTGGCTTGGGAGGGGTGGGTCGTGAAGCAGGCACAAGGGGGAATTAATTAATCTCCTACTGAGAGAACTGTTGGGCAAAAAAACCCAGGACAGATAGATGCCCCTCAGCTAAGATTTTACATCAAAACTAGTATGGTCTGGTTCGTGTTGCAGTTGTTGGATCTGCATTGCCTGGAACATAGACTACACCATACTTGACTGAACACTCGAAATCGGACTTTTTGCAAACAGGCCCTACGGCAGATTTTTAGAAATATCAAATAAAATACTTAGAATTAAGATAGGAACCTCAAATAAAAAGCAAACACTTCAGAGTGATGTAAAGAATATGTTTATGAGCAACAAAAACAAATTAGTCAAAATACGTCATCGGTGGGCGACAATTATTAAATCCTAAGAAACCAAGAAAAACACAAAATTTGCAATAATTTCCAGGAATATTGGAATTTCAATCTGAAAACACCTACATGCATAGCCCACGTAGTCTATAATGATATGCAATACCATAGAATACACCATACGTGACTGCACTCGAAATCGGGTCTTTCGCAAATGGGTCCTGAGGCGATTTTTTGTTTGTTTTATTTGAATAAAATACTTAACATCATCATAGAAACCTCAAAAGCAAATCCTCAGAGTGATGTGTAGAATATCTTTATGAGCAACAAAAATAAATTATTCAGCATACGTCACTGTCTTGCAGGGTGAAAATAACTTGCACAAAATAAAACTCTCTGCAGTAAGAGCAAATAACTCCCTTTAAGGGAAGCACTGTCACTGTCGCTGTCTTCCACAAAGTTGGTGAAGGTTAATGTACGCCTTCTTCCCCACCGTCTAGTGTCCCCCTGTCCAGCAGGTGTGTCAACGCATGGAACTTCTCGGGGTCCCAGCCCTCAAAGGTGGGCTGGTACTTTTCCTTGCTATCCCAGAAGAGCTCCTCCTGGCAGCACATAGAGAGGTCACCCAAGGACATCCTGCCCAGGTACCCCGAGAAGTGCCCTGTAGTTGCCGCAAGCAGGTCTTCTGGCGGTTCAGGGTTCAGGTCAGAGAGCTCTCCAATCAACATCTGAACCACCCGAGTGTCCTCCATGACCAGCTGCTCCCTGGCGGTCTGCATCTCCTCTGCCACCTCCTCCAAGGTGTATCAAGAAAGACACACCAGGTTGACACGCCTGATGATGGCCTCACTCTCAAAGAATTGGCGTACTTGCATCCAGAGAGACACAAGTCACTGTCTTGCAGGGGGAGAAATATCTTTGTTGCACAGAAAAAATAACACTGTCTGCAGTAGCAGTAAGTATAACTCCCTTGAAGAAAAGCACAAGTCACTGTCTTGCAGGAGGAGAAATATCTATTGCACAGAAAAAAAAACCACTCTGCAGTAGCAGTAAGTATAACTCCCTTGAAGAAAAGCACAAGTCACTGTCTTGCAGGGGGAAAAATAACTGTTGCACAGAAGAAAAAAAAACTCTGCAGTAGCAGTAAGTATAACTCCCTTGAAGAAAAGCACAAGTCACTGTCTTGCAGGGGGAGAAATATCTTTGTTGCACAGAAAAAAAAACACTGTCTGCAGTAGCAGTATAGTATAACTCCCTTGAAGAGAGACACAAATCACTGGCTTGTAAGACGCAGTCATTATCTCCCCCATCACCTATTTTTTCTGCCCCTGGAGCTTCTGCCTTTTCATTTGGTCATGGCATCTAGTATCCCTCACACAGTCGCCGGTGGCCTGGCGTTTGGAGGGCAATTTGGCGTGAACATCAGAGTTTGTGTCCCTGCACAAGTTGGAGCCAAAACCATTGAAAAGGTTGCCGCCCACGACGGGGAGAATCTTTGTGATTACATTGTGTCCATTACAGCACTGTGCCACCTCAAACTCTGGGAACTTCCTGGCCAAGCCAACAAGGATCTGCAGGAATGTGTCCTTATGGTTATCACAACCAAAACACCTGAAATAAAATGTGAATGTTAGCACATTACAAATGAACACAAAATTATACAAATAAAAATAAATAACTTCGAAAAAAAAGAAAAAAAATTCAGAAGTACAATTAAATTTATAAATTACTGGATTAATTCCTATAGTTATATTACCTTCTAGTCTGTAGCATGTTAACATATAACAACATTGAAAAGTTGCAAACTATCCTACTTTATTACCCATGTGTGTGTGTGGCGGGGGGTGCCTGGTGGGTGGGATGAGGAGTAGGTAGCTAGATTCGGTTTTTGAATTAACAGATTCCATTGGTCTTGAGGTGACCGTGGTCAATCATAGTCTAACTAACTTGGTTAGACCATGACCGTGATATGTATCTATTTGTTAAATTCGCACGGTCATTTTTAAATACATAACAGTGGTGATGGTAGCCATGATCAAATAATGACCGCTACTAAAGTTTCATCATCCACCGTTCATCAACCGTTCTACGTTCAATTTCTACAGGGAGTTTTATATGAATTTAGTACTGAAATGCTCCTAAAATCTTATAAATCAGACATTACATTAACCAAATGTTGCATACTTACTGCTAAAACGAGTCCGGTATCCAGCTAGTAGCTACAGTAGTACGTCCTTCTGGTTGCACTGGCAGTGAATGACTGACTCTGACAGACCAACGGACATCTCGCCGTCACACACTCAGCTCAGTTTTCTCAGCTACGCGCCACAAATTGTTGTGAAAAATTCATTTCCAAGCCGATATAATGATAATATGACATTTGATCACAATCAAATCATATTCAGGAATGGTGATTTCACAATATGTGATGTTTTATTTCAGAAAATATTGCGAATTTGCCAAAAATTTTTGCTATAAACAATATGCTTTATACACAACTCCCACACGATTTTTCACTCAAACTTGTAATCTTTATGTTAATTTCCTATTTGCAAAAGTTGTAAAATATTTTTTTACGTTCAGCCATGGTTCAGCAATCAGTACTGATTGTAAAGACATGAAATACAATGTCCTAAGTAGAATATGAACTGATATATGAAGTATTATCTGTCATCATTCATAGCAGCGGAATCTATAAGGCCTAAATGTAATATCGTCTGTCAGCGATTATCGCGAATGTCTTGTCAAGTATGGTGTAGTCTATGCCTGGAGATATGCTTGGCACTATCTAGAGGTGGAGTGGTGGTTGCCACCGCAGAAAAAGCATGACTTGGGGCGGGTACAAGCCTCGACATCATGATAACCGCTGCATTTCTCACAGCGGATCTTGCTGCTGCAAAAGACATTACCTTATTTAAACAGAAGGCAGTGGGTGCACCTAAGGACAGCAAGGATGTGGGATCTAATGCGGTTCACCGCTCAATTCAAAGCAACCCTATCCAGGAGATGCCACTAAACTTGATACGAATGACCATCATCTTTTCATTCCGCACAAAAGCTGGGAGTCTGAAGACATCAACCACCTGAGTTGGCAAATCTAACAACAACTCACAACAGTTACTCTCTCCTGACTCGCCAATGCTTGACTTGCTAATTTTGCTATTACAATAAAAGGTTTCATTGTTTGCAGTGAAAAGTAGTGAAGATCCTGCAGTCTTGTCAGCTTGTTTCGGTAAGGGGGGTGAGTAGCAGGAGACTGTTTACAATTGTTCATTATTATAGGAATACATGTCTTCAACATACAGTAAAACCTCACATTACGAGTTTAATTTGTTCCATGACAGAGCTCATATTGTGATTTACTCATTTTACAAATCAATTTTTGCTATTTAAATTCATTGAAATATGATTAATCCGTTTCACCCCAAAAAACCACACAAAATTTTTTTTTATGGATTTTTAAAACAGAAAAGAGCACATTGCCGATATGCTTCGGACTTTTTGGCTTGCTAAGTCCACTACACGTACTCCTCATGGTTTTTTATTATTTCCTTCTTCAACTCCATTGTAATATTTTTTTTTTTCTTCTATTATTAACACTATGATTTGTACTAACTTTCTTTGGACTCATGGCTAACACAATTAACCCATCGCATGAGCTAAGCTGATCGTTCCGTCAATACGGCTATATAGTCAGAAATCCCTCTATGGCAAAACGAAATCAAAATTACATCATTGCATTGGTTTCATAAATGTGCAGCCGACAATCAGCTTATCTTTAATTTAAATGGTATAGTAATCCAGTGATTTGAGTTATAAGATGAAGACAGTGGCGAGATTCGGTAGTTTGACTTGAGAGAAAACGAAGCGAGTTGAAGGTGTGGCTGGAAGTGGTAGTGATGGGGGATTCTTGGCTTCACCACCCAATTAGTATAATCCAAAAATTGTTCCTCACCCCTCGAAAAAAGAGAGAGAGTAAGAAAGAGAAAGAGAGAGATTCATATTAGTCAGAGAAATAGACAGACACTCAACTACCATACTAACACACACAAACACGCACACACATGCACATGCACACACATGCACACGCAAAGATATTTGGCAGTCCCTTTCCTACCTCCACTACATATCTAAACTAATCCGATAATTGCCCCACACCCCTCGACATCCTGATCTTCCTTCCGCCTCCCACCCATTGCGAGGTCAGGTCGAGTTGCCAGGTGTCTCCTTCACCTACAACTTTGAAAAAATAGCCGTCAACCTGTGGCCAAAACAGGGTGCTTCGTGTTCTGCCTGATGCAACCAGATTTGGGTGCCTCTCATGCTACAGGTTAATTAAGACGAAATAATGTCAAAAAAGCCGCGAAACAGAAAAATCACTAAAACAAAACAATCGCAATGTTGCCTCAATGAGATGAACAGGTGAACTGTGAAAGTGAAGGGTGTTATTGTTGGGGGAGTGCGTGCGAGCTCAGTGCTGACTTTAAGCAGCTATTAGGAATCTTGCTCATACTACAAATTTCCACTCATATTTCAAGACAAAAATACTCACAAGCTGCAGCTCGTTTAGCAAATTACTCGTACTGCAAGGTTCTACTGTATTAAAAAAATAATGATTCATGCAAATTACAGTAAAATCTTGTTTATCTGATATGTAGGGGAAAGTCCATTCCGGATAATCCATTTTTTTGTTGCTCTGAGACTTGCAGCCAAATTATTAAATAACCCCTTCCTCCGTCGAGTAAGATATGAACGAAAGAGTCGATCCTTGGACTGGTATTATTAAACTCATTCCAATTTGAAAGATATTTATTGTAGTAGTTATGTTGGCCATCCTACTATCATATATATGATTTTGGAAAACATGATAATTTTTTCATTTTGAACTTATCAATTTAATGGAAAATTATGTGTGACATATGATAATATGTAAATTGATAAATGAAGTGATATGTTATATGTATAGCAGCCAAAGTCATGTTAGTGATTCAGTTGGTAGCTGAGTGTCTGCTTACATGATCAAGATCAAAACTGGTGTTCAGACCACGAATCAACCCATGTAGCCTTACTCTATTTCCCGATGCACCACCGCTTAAATTGCTATTTTTGCTATTACAATGGAAGGTTTCATTGTTTGTAGGGAAAAGTATTGAGGAGATCCTGCAGTCCAGTCAGCTGGTGTTGGGATGGGGGATTGAGTTGCAGGGGAATGTTTGCAAGTTTCAGTAGTACAGGAACACTGAAATCTTCATCAATTTGAAAAATAATGATTCATGCAAAGTATAATATTTTGTGTGATGCTCAGAACACTTATGTTATTCTTAGACCCAATAACTAGTACATTACCAATAAAGAAAAGTACATTGAAACAAGAAATATATGAAAAGATTGTTGAAAATATGCTTATGGGCACCTCTTCACTTGAAAAGGATTTCCTCTTCGCAGAAGGGAAAGGGATTGTTTAATAATATGGCCATTACTGTTATAGAATGACCAAATTTTTTATATATTTCCTGCTAGTTCTTTGTTTATTGATAATCCTATTCCATGTGCTTTGTCTTTTTATTGTCTGTAGCAAAAAATGCAACTATTCAGTTCTTTGAATTTTTCTCAAGTTCTTCGAACTTAGGCCTATGATATCCCATTTAACGCCTTCTAATTCTTCAAATAAGGCTTCAAGGCTACCTTCACTAGCTATTGTCCTAACTTTATAAGTGCCAAGGTCAAAGTTCCAAAAGCAGCCTGTCTGAACCCAGGGATTCTTAGCACTCCCTGCTCTGGAGCGGATTTGGCCACTGTTGTCGCCAGTTGCTCCATTGCTGCTGGGGACTGGGAGCCATGATATGGATGTAGTGGTCATAATGAGGGGGGGGTTACGCTGATACCACGCCAAGCAGATTTAGGTGTCTTGAACGAGGAACACTTCTAGTTAGTTTATAACAGTGGACCTATCCATTTTTGTTGCAGCTGTCTAGTTTAGCTCCACTGACAATTGAAAAGTTAACCCTTCTCACCTGAAGGTAGTGTTCTAGCAAGAAGGTTATGAAACTACCTATTCCTCAACCCTTATATTTTCATATTGTTGTAAGATTTGATCCACTTAAAAAAAATTGTTCATTACAGTTGGAAAGCCTGTGTCAGCAGCTGACAGAAAAGACAGAGGAGACCAAAAAACTAACAATCAGGGCTTTGGACTTGGAGAATGAGGTCCAGGTTCTTAACAGAAAACACAATAATTCTCTCAAAGTAAGTAACAACTCAGACATGTGTAGCTATGCAATTAATTCTTAGTCAAAAAATATCTAATTATTCTATACAAGCCTTAGAGTTAGAAAAGTAGTAGCTATAATAAGAAAGTACGTTGTTTCTTTTTAATCTTTTAATTATTTCCATGATATTGGAGACAAAACTTTTAAATGCATGTTCCCTCATTCCTTATGTATTATAAACGGTACTTAGTAAGAGACGAGGTAATTGGGCTTTGAGCTCTTCTCCCTTATTCTTTGACCTCACGTGCACATGAAAAAACAGATGGGTTAGAATTATGCATAAACAGTTTGAGCACTTAAAATCCAGTAATCCCAATTGGTTCCTGGCAACTGCAAGATCATCAATTCTGGTGGATTACTATGTAATGTACAATGGTCCACCAAACTTTGTACTTAATTGATCTTGCAAAAAGAAGTGCATGAAACTTTATTTCAAGAAATTTGTGGCATTGATCCCGTGGGAGAAAGGTAAATTGATTCAGGGCTCATCCCAAAACTTGCCCAAATACTTATTTAACTCCATGCAATATGTTTTATCCTCCAAAATATCCAGAAATGCTTAATTTTTTAATGTAATGTTGCATCAATACTTACCTGTTACCAATACATTGATCCATAAATATCTAATGTTTTTATACGAATTTGAATATCCAGATAAAAAAAATAAAAAAAATTGAATTTCCATTCGCGGAGCTTATTATTTTTCAGGATTTGAAATTTCTGTGCAGCACAATGCCCATCCTTCATTGCATATTGCACAGGTTTTTACTAAAAAATTATGCTTGATGAAATACCATGCACCTTACATGGCTAAATAATTGTACCAAGAAGTAGGAATAGGACGAGAGGTGCTTAAATCCTCTTGAAAGTAAAGAATGCAACAATGGCTGAGTAGAAAGGAGTTAAAAGGAGGGAAATAATCACAGGCTTGGACTTCTGTGAAACAATGGTATCCTATCAATACAGCAGAATGGGCCATTGAGTTGGCAAGTTCATTACTTGGTAATACCATCATGATTCAGAATCCAACAGAAATAGACATTTTACAGGGATAGGGGAAACAGCCACTCTTGGATTTCATTAACTATAGGGTGTACCCCAAATATATAGAGAGCACAGGGTTCAACTGCAGTAGAATAGGTAGATTTCATCTACCTTGGAGCTGATCGCCAATGGAGGTAGTACGGTGGTACAGTGGTCTAGCGCTCGAGTATGCAAGCCTAGGGTCCCAGGTTCGAATCTCCGTTATTCGCTTACCACTTTTCATTCTTTGATATCACCACCGAGTGGCCAAAGACTACCCAAATTGCTGCCATACTGTTCTCAGACGGGACTTACAATGTTATATGCATCTGAGGCTGTAGCAGCGATTAGCCTCGCACCTTCTCAGCATATTCACGAGAGAATGTAAACATTTGAGGCGTCACTATAAAAATCTGAAAACCTATGCCAAATAACAGGCAAGACAAGTCTCTGTGCCTCCATAAGCCTACTGACGCCAATGGTTAATGATATAGAAAGAAAGAAAAAAAAAGTAGACTGGTAGATGTAGTTATCTACTAGAGTGTCCTATAGGGTGGTAGATTTTTATATACTTAAGCATCGAGCAATCAAAACACATATTGATATGGACCAGTGTTCACAGGTAGGGTGAGGTGGGGATAATCCGAACTACTAAGGGAAAAATATTCATTAAAAATCAGAAAAACATCTTTATGGAAAAACGTTGGTAGGAAAATATACCTCTGTTACAGGGCTATCTTGGTGATTTTTTTTTCAAAACTATAAGGAATATACACGGTTCACAATTAAAGTTTTTTCAAAGAGGTACGACTGTCCAGATCACCCCCACTATAGGGGGTGTTCCGAACACCACTATTTTTACTAGTAAAATGAATAAGAACATGTTTTAAATGTTATCCTCAAATGAAATATTGAAAGCAAATGAACTAAGAGCCTTTTTAACCTAATACCTGATAATTATATTGATATATACCACTTAAATGTGTCCAAATATATTTCCAACATAGTTTGTACTGTCAAACTAAATAGTTTTAGTCTTAGATATTAATTTCCAACTGGAAATGGTTATAAAACTAAGGTTTATGAAATTGTATACTAACCTATATACTAATAGGTTACTGTAGCCTACTAAAGATATACCTCCGATGTGCTTACGAAACGTAATCAGCTATGAGGAACCAAGAAATGGCTGGACTGCATAATTTTTCAGCAGATATAGTTGTTACTAATAACAGTCATACCACCGGAATCAACACACTTTCGCGGTCAGGAAACACTATATAAGAAATGTGAAATATAACATCAAGCATCGAAAAAATTTAAAAACTCACCTGACGGTCTGACGCCAGGCACTTTAAAAGTTTAAACAAAACTCTGCCGCTATCTTGAGGCTTTCCATTTTCTTATTTTAAATTATAGGGCTAACTATTTTATTATTATGACACCTGTTCACTACACTCCCTAGGTCAGTACACCCCCACATCACCCTACACAGGCGAGTGAAACATGGTCATGTGTTGTTGAATTTACTAATGGTAATTTTTACACTTATTAGCAGTAATTGTCTGTTTCACCCGAGAGTTTATCAGTAACTCGAACGAACGTTTAGTCAATAGTAGTTTGGTTTTTTGCCTCTGCACAACACATTGTTACACAATGCTACACACTGTTCTCTATCTCAGAGTTCACACCTTACTGACGGTATCCCAGCTCTGCTGCAGGACAGTCGCTGTTCAAGTGGTTACATTCGTGAGTTTGCAATTGACTGATCTCCACAAATAACACCACAACTACATTGGCATGATCATTGATGAGCTGAGGCCTCTTCTTTTTACATCCCCTAATCTGCTCTAGATTGTAATCGGGATCTGAATCTGTTTAGGATTCGCTGGGTAATAATAGAATGCTCAGAGGCAGTGCAGATTAAAACAATAACAATGAGAGGACAGTCGCTGCCCAGCCGTAACGCTCACCACTTCTCCAAGGAAGTGTCGAGAACTGGAGCTTTCATTTGTTTCACATACAACCTGCTTCTTATATTAGCATTAACAATTCTCTCTATCTAGCCATCCGTCTATTACCACATTTAAATTACGTGTCGTATTCCACCTTTGGCGACCTCTGGCAACTCATGGCAACCCTGTTTCCCTCAGCTGAGACCGTCATTCTTTCTTGAGACGCGCTACTGTGTGGACTCAGGTTTTCAACAGTGCTTTCTTTGTTATTGCCCAACTGTCTTTCGTTGTTGCCCATATGGCTGAGTTCCCTGACCTCCAGGAGGATTTTCTGTCACCTTCTGCTATGGTTAATGGTGACGAATGGGCCGGGCCTTCAACCAGCTGACGCAACGAGGGAGGCTCAACCACACGCCCGCCATGTTGTCAGTCCCGGCTCCTCTCATGGCTCTTCCTCTCCACTTCACTCCACGTCTTCAAGGAGTGGTGCAACACACTTCTCCAGGAGAGTCTGTACTTCTTCTGGCTGCGGGAGAGTACTTGGAGATGTAAAGAATGATCCACATACTGTATGTATTCCCTGTCGTGGTGGTTGTTGTGATGTAAACAACAGGTGTCAGGAGTGTGCTGATTGGAGCTCCAAGCTGGTTCTCAGTGCCCTTAAATACCAGCGGACTTTGCAGAAGAGGCGTGAGTATAAGGCTAGGAAGAAGGCCCCTCACACTTCAAGTCTGTCACATGGGGAGGTTAGGGTTGGGAACCATCCCCCCTCCTCCCCCACCTCTTGCGCCTCGGGATCAGACGGTGGTTCAGTGGTGGGTTCGGTGGGCCCAGAGGATTCTGTGTCTCAGATTCCTGTGCCTTCTAAGGATTCTCCACCTGATTTGTGTTTTCTTTAAAGGATTTGCGGCCTTCCTGGGTTTTCCTGAAGGGAGCCACAGTGTTTCATTCCCTAACATGTTATCAGAGATGGTGTCTAAGGAGGTAGAGAATAGATTAGCTCCTAATCCTGTCTCTTTCAACTCCCTCCTTACCCTCGGTTCACGGTACGGTGAAGTCCGTTACCAACCCCCCTCCCGGCCCCAGCGCAAGGCAAAGTGTGCAGTCACTCCAAACTGGTGTGCCGGTGGGGAGTAACCGGGGGAAGGAGAGGCATAGGGGTGGTGTAGGTTTAGATCAGGCACCATTTGATCCTCATTCCATGGGTAAGCGATCTAGACCACCCAAGGATGTTCAGTGGAGGATCAAGTGGTCACGTCCTGTGGTGGGGGGAGATCTGGCTCCACCACGTCCAGAATCTCCCTCAAGATGTGACCAGGGCTGAGACAGGTGTGTGTCTTCTGTACACCACTCCCGCCCACTGACCCGGGGTGAGGGTCAGGCTGTGTATTACCAGGGCACTTTGACTGAGGACTCGGTCAAGCCCACACAGCCAGAGGGGGGTGTTACACAGGCAAGGCCTAAATCCCCCCCTCGGTCCACAAGGCACACAGGAGCTCGAGGTCTGTCAGCCCCCTCCTCACATGCCTTCTACCACCAGGATCAGATCCATTTGGCTACTACACTTCATCAAGTTGCGCCACCTAGATCTTGGATCGGGTCCATGAGGGATCCTGATCCACCATTCCCACCTTCTGGATCCCTGGGTCCAGCACAGGGTGACCTCGAGGATCCGTGGGATGAGATTTCGGAGGACGATTCTGGCACGCGGTCCAGGGACCATGATGCAGTTCCTCCCCTACTTTTCCAATCCATGATGGCCTACATTACCCACTGCTTTCCGGAGGCGCTGGGGTATGCGGAAGCGGCTCACCGACCTGCCCCGCCTGGGGAGGTTAGGCCTGAAGTGGAGAAACATATCCGTCTTACCAGGGCCCAGCCTATGGATTTCTCATTGGATTCTGCTACCAAGGCTCTTCTCCTGGCTACTGAAGGATCCAGACCATCTCTTGCCCGCTACCCGTACAACAGATACAGGAGGATCTACTCCGTTAGTGGTCATGAGTCAGCGGGGAAGGCAGCCAAGCTGAACACCGACTTGGCTCTTGCTCTCACCACTAAGGGGAAAGAACCCCAAGTGTTGGTTCAACATGCTGATATGACCCGCTTCGAAGGCGTTCTCGCCCATCAACGTGAGGCACAGAATTTTCTGTTTTGGGGTGTGGGAGCATTCTACCGGCTCCTTTCTTCCCTACAGCCTGGACAAGAGGACAAGCTTCTAGCTGATCAACTCTTTCGGAGTATTCAGTTTGCCATGGTGGACACTGCCAAAGATTCAGCTTTTGCCTTGACCAATGTAAAGACCATGAGACGGGAGGCGATCCTGTCCCGCCTCCCACCGGTATTTAAGTCTGCGACCAAGGTGGACTTAAGGAAATCTGCGATTGACTCTGCATTCCTTTTTGAAGAGGCTCGAGTTCAGGAAGCCCTTCGGGTTGCAGACAAAGCAGCCTCCATCTCCTTCCAGCAAGCAGTGGCTCGGGCACTGGTGAAGCCTCGTCCTTCGGGCACTCCATTGGTGGATCGTGCTTCTCGCACTAATCCTGTGGCTGCCTCTCATCGACCCTCGACCTCATCTGGTCGCACGGTCTCCTTTTCCCAGCCAAGAGTGCCCCAACGGCAGAAACCTGCTCCCAGACTCCCTTCTTCCCGCCCAAGAACGTCGGGCAAGTTTTTTCGGAAGTAGACCCTCGCCCGTCCCGGATCCCCATTGGAGGTTGACTTGCCAACAATCTAGAAGACTGGATCACGATTGGAGCGGAGGCTTGGGTACTCGCCGTCCTCCGCGAAGGTTACAGGATTCCTTTCACGACAACACCACCAGTCACCTCCCATCCAGTTGGATTTCGGTCTTACTCCCTGGGATCCCCTGGGATTTAAATTTCATACAAATAACATATCCCAAAAACTTTCAAGGTGCACTGTCATGCTTTATAAAGTAAGAGATTTTATGCCCAGTGAAGTACTAAAAGCACTGTACTATGCCCATATATATCCTCATCTGCAATACTGTAACCCAATTTGGAGTACCACCCAAGCCACACATCTAAAATGCATAAACCTAATTCATAAAAAGATTATTCACATTATCACAAAGAGCTCGTACCTTGAACACACGGCTCCACTCTTTAAAGATACAAAAATTTTAAGACTTGAAGACATAACGAAACTCTATTGCAACTTCTATGTACAATAATCAAATTAATGTCTCCCTTCCCATGCATGATTATACCACACGACACAGAGAACGCCTATGTATACCCACCCATTGCCTCAGCATCTTCCATCGCTCAACTATGTACTTAGACCCTCTAATATGGAATTCATTACCTCAACAAATTAAAAGTGTCAACTCTCTTTACAAATTTAAAAGTAGGCTCAAGAATCATCTCCTGGATGCATATTAACCAATGTTTTTCTTATATATCTTCCTTAACCTTCCCAGATATGTCTCATCATAAAAATCTATAATCACCATCGTCACCACTTCCATATCATTTTACCCCTTCTAGACAACTTATCCATTTCATACACCCATCTTATTACACTTACCTCATATGTGTAACACAATTTATCACCAAACTCTTTATCTTACTTCCTTATTTTAGAACATTATATTAGATCTATCTATTAGCAAATTTAGTTATTATTATATCTATGTATCTTAGATTTAAAACATAAATCTACTTCCTTTTCCCTTTGCCTGAAAAGCTTTGGTTATATAAAGGCTAGTCCATTATGTGTACAAATAACGCAATGTATCTCAAACTTAGGCTATAATAAAGTGTTTAAAGTGTTTTATCACTGTCTGAAGATGATAGTAAAGATGAATGCGTGGACAATGAAAGCGGGGACATTGGAAGTGATTTCAGTGAGGAGGGAACACAAGTGAGTGAAAAGGAGTTGGAGGATGAGGAGGAGGGAGAAGCAACATCGGTGCCACGTGATGCAACACTCGCTCCCTTGGTGTGGAATGACGGGCATCATTTTGAGCCAGACATTCATAATTTTGATAATCGCAGATCAGGAGTGACAGATGATTGGCCTTGTGATGACAATGCTGGGGAAGCTGATTTTTTTCAGGCATTCATTGATGATGTAATATGTATGATTTGCAATACGTACATCGTATATATTTACATCAAAATAGTACATTATGATAATATTTAGTCTCATAAAACCCCTCCATACCTTCCCTACAGCCCACTACCATCCCAAGGTTGAGTCACTACCCAGCTGCACCCTCACATTCGCTGTTATGTACGTTACTACAAACAAATGAATGAAAGGAGATTTTTTTCTACCACTAGACAATGCCCAGACATGATATCTTCACTTCCACGTTGAAAAAAAAGTTAAAAAGAAATGTTAATTTTGGGCTCATAATTGCGTTCCCAGGGATGGAATGGGAAACCCCTATTGCGCACTCCATGGGCTAATGAGAAGAGGAAGATGCTGACCGTAATTTAGAAAGTATATGCCTTTGGTCACCACCCTGTACTAGCCTCCTGGCTAGTACAGTAAGAACGGTCATCTCGCGCATAATTGGTATTGGACTATCGGCCGCGAGATGAAAAACCGCGAAATGAACGATATTGAAATACATGTAAATAGTATAATTGGTTCTTAGGTGTGGTACATAAGCTTCTTATAACTCCCATTAACCCTCCAAGAATACAAAATATTTTGCCGAAAATTCACACATACAAGGTTATGCATAATCTGTATGATAATAAATAAGATTGAACACTTTCTGACTATTAATAAAGGTTCAAATATTATTCCACTTACATTATGAAAGTCTGTGACTGGCTTGAGTAGCCGGACAGTGGTGGGGAGCGATCGTACTGTTGATTCAGGACAGTTAAACTTACGCATAATGTCACATGTTCTTGCACCACTGTTCATCATCTGAACCATTTCTTTCTGTTCCTGGAGTGTATATTTCCTGCGCTTCTCTCGTCCACCACGTTTTTCACCACAGTTTCCAGTTTCTACCACTCATAGAACTTCCACTAGAACGTTTTCACTAGAACACCAAAAGTAAATATGCTCCACAGCACAACAAAATAGCATTATTATTGTTGAGCCAACTCCTGCCATGACACAACCGACCCAAACCAACCATTCAACTGGCGCGCAGACCCATGCGCATGCGCGAGATGTTTGTTTGGAACTGCTAGATGGCAGAAGGCGGGAAATTTGAAATAGACGCGAGATGCTGAATTCGCGAGACTATATTACGCGAGATGACCATTCTTACTGTACAGTGGTAGCGCGCTGGCCTTGCATTCGCTTGGTTGGCAGATCGAGTCCCCGCCCAGGCCCATGATGCTTAAGCTGTTTACTGGGGAGAAACTGCTGTGGTCAGGCATCACAGTGATGCAGCGGTGGTCCATCATGGCTGTGAGGCATAGACCTCTAAACAAAACCTAGTAAAGAACACAAATGGAAAATTTGGTTTGAAAACAATTGGTCTGTGATCTAGCTGACTCTTCTTATGGTAATTCATTAGGTTTTTCTTACAGCAACAAAGTCAATTAACCTTGATAGTTGCTTTGACAAAAATATCACACTGGCAGATAGCTCCTCCCGAGAGATTGAGAGTTGATGGGAGGGGACTCAGGCTGTTAAGCCGCCTTACAAAAAATGCAGCTCGTGCTTTGGCCAAAATATCGATGACATCTATTTGACATTAAACTTCACCAGTACTACTTGCCAGATATAGTGGCTGACACATTAAAATTGATGTCATCTTTTTTTATATTGAACCTTCATCTGTTCTGCTTGACCGACACAATGACTGGAGCCTTTGATTCTCCAGCCAGGTGTCTGGGACTGAGGATGATGTGGCATAAGATTGCACATCCAACGCTGCTGATACAAATGCAAGACTGATATTTACATGCGTGAATTGCTTTGGCGGAAAAACCGTGCATCTAGTTTGTCCCATACAATACTGGAAGACCAACACTCACATAACTGTGAGTTTTGGAAGTATATAAGGAGAAATTAGTATAAATAGGATCATCAAATTACTGTGAATAGATATAGTCTGTAGAGGCAAATATTTATGTAATTACCAATCTCTGGGTAAAAGTACTGAAAGTAATGCAATTTTGTAGATGTAACAAGTCTTCCCTTATTTATCAGGACATAACAAGAGAAATGCAGAAACTAAGAAGGCGTCTAGATCTTCAAGAGAATGGTAGCAGTGGTGGCAATGAGAGTGCCTCTGGGGGAGTGTCCAGTGGAAGATCCTCACAGTCAGCCACTCCACATGACAATCTTTCCCAGGCCTCGAGGGCATCCTCTAACACCTCCCTCAACACTCTGGAGTACCACAATGATACCAGTTCACAGACTCAGGTAACAGCAGTGCTTATATCTGCCACTATGCAGAAATATATTAAAATCACAGGTGACATTCAGTCATTAGTTAAGTAGCATAAAGGTTAAGAAAAAATATCTCCAACCATTCACTGACTGAATAATCATGTTCTCTGAAATACATAGATAACTGTTCAGAATATTCTGTCTAATAACTCAAATATCAACTCCCTCATTTCTACCAAAATTTGCATGCACATAATTCTTGTCTTATGCTGGTTTTATTCTAGTCATATTTTTATTTTAGATTGTTTTCACCGGACTGTCTGACACATACATACCTTTTGATTTTGTAGTTCCTATCATTGCCTTCCATATCACCTTAAACCATTCTACTTCAACTATTCATCTACTCCATATTTCACATCCTCTGCTGTATTAATTATGCAACAGCTGTTATGATAGATTGTATTCTTTTTCCATTCTGCTGTACCACATGCATTTAAAGTAACTCATCTCGACTTGATGAATTGTGTACCATTTTATATTGACTTAAGTGTTTTCATGACATTGCATATATCAAAATATGAACCCCTCTCAATTATATTTAATATGAATTCTTCTTTAGATGATTTGTAATTATTATTATAAGAATTACTCCTAATGAAGTTATCCATACCATTCATAGCCTATATCCTCGAAGGCTTACATTTCTGAAGAAATTTCTCCTCTGTTTTGGTTCCTTTCCTTGTTAACCTTTATTAGTTGTACCTATTAATATTCCTTTTGTTTCATACTGGAACTATGATGACATTCAGCTTGACATAACATTAATGATTGCTGCAATCCTTCCTCTTCAGACATTTTGAAGCTATCCCCAACTGATGTAGTGCTACGCTTACAACCAAGTTTCCTTCTGTCCTATGGGTGTATGTGAAGTGTGTTTCTGCATTTTTATATTAACTTAGTTGTATTTACCTAGTTGCAGTAAAAAAGGCCTGAGCCACACTCGTGTGGTCCTGTCTCCATATCAATATTTGTCCAGAGCAGGGGGTGCTAAGAATCTCTGGTTTTGGACAGGCCACCTTTGAAACTTAGACGTTGGTACTCATAATGTTAGGACACTAGCTAATGAAGGTAGTCAATGGGATATCATAGGCCTAAGTGAGATTCAAAGAATTGGAGAAAAATTCATATAACTGAAGAATGGTCACATTTTTTGCAACAGAGAACAAAAAAACAAGAAAGAACACAGAGTAGGCTTCTTAGTGAACAAAGAACTAGCATGAAATATAGGAAATTTCTATAGGCTTATTAATTAAATTAAATAACAGATACAAAATTCAAATCATGCAGGTTTATGCACCACCAACAGCCTGCGATGATGAGGAGTGGAAAGATTTTATGAAGATATAGAAGCAGCTATGGAATTGCACAAAACTCACTATTCTCTCATAATTGGTGATCTTAATGCAAAGGTCAGGAAAAGAGAGTAGGAATGACAGTACAGAAGAATTTCTCATCTAACGAATAATTGGTGCAAAAAAAACCTGCGTTAGATACGAATTTTTGATATAGATACATAAACTTATGGTAAAAATTGTAATTAGTGCCAAAACTTTGGCTGAGTCCCTATTTTCACCTATTTTTGCCCTTCCGAGTGTTATTTTGAGACCTAAAATCCAAATGCTTTAGATGGTAAATTCTACTGTACTAGGAAACTTTGGATTTGATACTCAAAATGATAAAGGTGACATGCTCATTGGGTTTGCAGAGAAGAATAATTTAAAGATACAGTCGGGCCCCAAAGGGTGCAGTTAATGCAGTCCGCATCCTTGGAAAAACGCACCCTTGGAAGTTAATAACCTATGGGAAATTCACTAATGTATTCCAGGACTCTGAAGACTTACCCTTTTTTCGCCCAATAACCCCCGAAATACATATAATGAAAGAATATACAGTACATATACATGTGATTAAATATGATAGATAATAGATAGATACTGTATTGGCGGAAGCCATTATAATATCTAGGATGGAGGAGGAGGAGTCCCACATTTGAGAGAGAGAGAGAAAAAGAAAGAAAGAAAGAAAGACAGAGAGAGAGAGAGAGAACTGACGTCATCACAACATGGCCGCTTGACAAAAGCTGAATTTTTTTGCATATTTCCCATTTTTTATACAGGCGTGGGAAGAATGCAAAGAAAATCAGCGTAATTGAGGAGAGAAAATGAAGGAAGTGAAAGAGTTTTTGTATTAGGGAACTGCTGTGCAAGCATGAAGGAATGGAAGGAGAAGTAAGAGAGAGGGCTGTGAAAGACAGGGATGTCATTGGGTCACTTGCAAGGATTATGAGAGGAAGGAATGTATCCATAGAAATAAAGAGAGGGTTAAGGAACAGTATTCTCCTGCCAACTCTGACATATGGATCAGAAACTTGGACATGGAATTGGACACAGCAGTCAGGAGGGCGTGCTGTAGAAATTATTTGTCTGAGAAGAAGAGCATGTGGTCATATTGAGAGGAAGAATATAGAAGAGTTTGTGAAGAAAGTGTATGTGAATGAAATTGTGGGTTCTAGAGGAGAGGAAGGCCAGTTGTAAGATGGAAAGATAGGGTGAAGAACTACATGCATGAAACACTTTCTGATAGAGGGGAAGGGATTGATCTAGCAAGGAGAGTTTTTTGATAGGGAGAGGTGGAAGCTCTTATGCCGTGGCCATCCCCTTGGGATATGTCCTCAGAGGGAACAAAGCATCGGAAACTATATTGATCATTGGGGGCATATGCTAAGGGACGCGTAGCCTCGCCCACGATGGGTTATCCGTTTCAGAAACAACCTGACAAGCAGTATCACCTTCTGGGTAATGTGCCACATGCTCATATAGCCGGAGTTAACATTGGCACACTATGCTGGTAATAGGCCTTGATTCAATCTCATAAAGCAATTGCTGATTTGACACAAAGTCATTCCAGTGATACTCCATGATTTTGCAAAGGCATTTATTACCAAAGACATCAATTTGCCTCTTCTGGTCAATGTTCAGTGTCCATGTCTCAGTAAGATAGGGATCACCAGTGATTTGAAGATCCGAACCTTTGTCCATCTGCACAGAGCCATGCCAATCCACTGTACGACTTCTTGACATGACCAACGATTGTTATGGGCTACGCTACTAAAAAAGCTTCCCACAATATCAGTGTCCTTGCCACATGTATGAATAGACTATACTGCTTCATCTAGTAAGCTTCTAAACATCTGAACCTTATAGTCTTGGGCCAGGAAACATGAAGTCATAAAGGTTTTGCTCCCTCATGCAGTGTCTTAAGAGCCATCAACAGAACCTTCAGTTACTCAGCAAAGATTACTGCTTCGTCCCCCACACTTCACAGCACCCTCAGTTTTGGCTTATGGGCCAGTTAAGTAGACCTATAATCCCTGCAGGAATCCTGTGAAAGTACAAAAGATCCCAGAGTGCCTTGCGATGCACTGAATCAAACGCCCTCTTGAGATCAACATAGTCTATTGATCGGAAACTATAGATAGATAGAAAATATTAATGTTTATTTCTTGGTTGAATTAGGTGATGATATTTATTCATCCAGCAACGATATATATATATATATATATATATATATATATATATATATATATATATATATATATATATATATATATATATATGTGTATATATATATATATATATATATATATATATATATATATATATATATATATATATATATATGCATATATATATACATATATATATATATATATATATATATATATATATATATATATATATATATATATATATTGTTGCGGGCCCCGCCCGTCACCATAACATCGTTTAGTGAAGATGGGAGTCAAGCCCCACAGAGGAATGAAGATTCCCTGAGAGCGAGAAGGAAGAATGTTAGGCGGGTAAGGAGGAAGGCCACGCTGAGGCTATGACACTCTGTGCGGGCTCGGCCAGTGATAGTAGTGTCGACTGGAGAGGCATGAACGGTGTTGTGGAGGGTGTGTGCTTTCCATGTGCGTGGGAGTGTGCTTTGTGTCAGCTGGGTGCGACTGGACATGGAAGAGAGTTACATTCTTTATGTTTGTGGGTTATGCCTTTGTGGCGTGTTGCGGGCCCCACCCTACGGGAAGTGTTGGGGACGTGTCTACGTGACATGTCTGTGTGTTACGCCTTTCTGTCTGGAGACCACGTGTTATCCAGCCAGGAGCCAGGCGTGGCGGGAGAGTGAGAGAGAGATAAGTTGCCAGCGCGTATTAAGGCGAGGCTTGTTAAATGTTTTATCTTCTTTTCATTCTCCTAATTTTCCTAACTTTCCCTCTTTCTTCTTTGTGTTGCAAGGTATCCTATCTTGTAGACAATTCCTTTCTGCATCCTCTCGTATGTTTGTTGTTGTCCTGCGTCGTCTCCATGGCCTGTAGTGATTTTGTGAAAGAAAGTATCTGATTAGGCTATGTTTGTCGATGCAGCGCGATGTGTGATAAACACGGCGCGCCGGTGGTGCGATTTGGCATCTCTGCCTGGGCAGATGGGAGCTTGAGGAGACGCCGTGAGAGAGTCAGTTAGTCGCTAGTCATCACCAAGAACACCTCGCTCTCTGAGCTCCCCACTAATTGGCATTATTTTGCCTGTAACCTCCTCATATTTAAGGGAGTGGGTTATCTGTTTGGCCTATTAGATAAGGGGTATATTTGTGTAGCTAGACAGCAGGGCCCTGTCTGTAGAGGAAACGGTTACAAGCCAGAGCACAGAGACGAGTGTGGTGACAGTATCATTACCACCTAACTAGCGGTGAACTCCACCTAGAATTTTGTCAGACTGTTCAGTCTCGGGGAAGTAGTTTCGGCGTTGTCTGCGTTTTGTCGGCGTTTTCTGCGTTTGTCTGCATTGTCCGCTTTGTCGGCGTTGTTTGCTTTTTTCGGCGTTGTCTTCGTTGTCCTCATTGTGAGAGAGCCTGTCATCAGGGGCCTCTTGTTTGAGAACACAGACGAGGAGTAATCCCGTCTCAGTGTTGATTAAT
>JAXIVD010000038.1:107500-135000 GCA_036785275.1 Cancer borealis | reverse complement strand
ATCTTTGGATTTGCGGCAGTCTACATATATACGTAAGTGTGGAATGTGTCAAATACTGGAAACTATATTTAAACATATGGATTATAGTCAGCACAGTCTATATATAGACCTTTTTCTATTTGGTGGTACACCCTTCTCCCCTGCCACCAGGAAGGGGTTGAATAATAACTGTAAAAGTATGGTATGGTAGTGCTGAGCAACTTCGGCTTGTCTCAAGGGAAGCTGAGTCACAATTCATAAAATGTCATGTATCTCTTTTACTGCAAATTTGGGTCAGCCTCCTGGGCATAAGGTTTGCCACAAGTAGCTAGCATCACTGTTAGATACCACTATAATAGAGCAATTATGAGAGTTCGTTTTCACTCAACCATAGCAAACCCAGGAAAGAATCTCAGAGATGCTACGTTTTTTCTTTTCAGGACCATCTGCCACCCCTAAATGATCCACTTGTCACACAGCAGCTTCTAGTGGACCGCATTATCAAGCTTCAGAAGTCTGCAGCAAAACGTGCTGAAAAGATGGAATTCTTGGAGGAACACAACACCCAGCTAGTAGGGGAACTCAAGAAGAAATCTCGCATCATTCACCATTACATTATGAGAGAGGAAGCTGGTGCTCTCGCAAATTCAGCATCAGACACATCAAAGGTGAGTAACTTTTAGTAGAACAAATAAACTAAGGAAAAGATGTCAGGACATAATATAATAATAACTGCGGATTTATTAGCCAATCATACTAAATTGTTGAAAAGTATAATTGGTGTCAGTAGTGATAAAATCCGTAGCTGAGGTAGCCACAACCAGAAGTTCCTTAGTGCTGCTCCAGGCTAAACATTGATCCTTCATTATAGAATGCCCAATCTTCCTTCAACACTGTGTTATAATTGTGACTAAGATTCATATTGTTGTATTATTCTAGAAAGACCACATTCTAGTTGTTCCACTCACATTATGTGTGTATTTACCTAGTATTTACCTGGTTGTAGAAAGGAACAAAAAATTCTGCATGAAAACGTTTTGATAAGGGGATAGAAAAAAATGTTATAATGAAAGTGCTATTGATATAAAACCTAATACATTTCCATCTTGTAAATTGTATGAGTGCATTTGTATTGAGAAATCAATACAATAGTCTTATTTCCATAGGATATATTGATTGTCAAGTCTTTGATAAGCAGTTGTCTTTTGTCAATTTTTTAACAAACTCAATGGAAGATATGACAACATTTGGTATATTTGACTGTACCTACATAGAATCAGCCAAGGTCATTGCAAAAATGTTGACAAACATCTAAATCATCTTTATCATCATTATAGGTATCCTTGGACTGACTTTGCTTATCAAATCATTGTGAAATAAACTTGATTATCAATGTATTAATAGCAATTTCACAACAGTCTTCCAATGCAGCTACTAGGAAACCAGATTCAAAGAAAAAGGTGCGTCCCCAACACTGGTTGTGTTGTCAAGTATTATTGTCTTTCTGAAGCATTCCTTTTGTGCCTCATGGATCCTTAAGATGTGTGTTGACTCCTACATCAATATTCGTATTGAAACAACAATTTTTAGATAATGTACTATAGAATTTGAATAAATAGAAGAAAAAAAATATTATGATCCACCGTATAATTTTTCAGGCTGAGCTAATGCGGCATGGTGGTATCATGGCATCAGTGTATGGATCTGTACCTCGTGATGGTACCATGACTCTTGAACTCTCCCTTGAGATCAATAGAAAGCTACAAGCAGTCTTGGAAGACACTCTGCTAAAGAACATCACTTTAAAGGTATTACGATTTTATCACTTATACGTATACTTCAGAAATTTTAAATTTTAACCAATAATAACTTTTTTTTTTTTAACATTAAAAGGGTACTAGCTAAGGGCAAACAAAAATAGGTTAAAAATATAAAGCATAAAAGTTAAGTGTCTGTAGATTAGATAGAAAAAGAGTATGTGCTTAAGGTTAAAATACACTCCTGAGATCTCTCTTAAGTTATTTCTTTTTTTTTCTTTTTTATTGTCTAAAAATTTCAAAATCATATAAGAATAGTATGGTAACGTGTATAAGACAATACACAGCTCCATTGTTATTAGATTGTTGTTATTCTTAGCTATTTCTCTCTATGTACATCCCACCAGCTGTGTCGCTTTCCCTCACTACTCAAATTTCTTACTTGATATTCATATTATGGATATCCCTGAACTACACACAACAGAATACCTAAAATTCTATTTTATACAAGAAAGAAAATCATAACAACAATGGTAGTAACAAGACAAATTAAAAGAGGAAAGTGGAGAAAATGTATAAGATAGGAGAGATGACACAATAAGTATTTCATAGAAGGAGTAGATGAAAAAAGAAAGAAAAGATGAAAGTTAAGGTACAAGACATGGAGGGAAATATGCATGCATGCATGCCACACCCTTTAGAACTGCTGATGCAAAGCACTCCAAGTGGGCTGGACAGTAGAAGGAAGAACCAGAACAGAAACGAGTGAGTGTGGACGTGTAACATGTTGTGTGGTGTGCGCGTGACCATTACTCAGTGACACTTCTTAGTGAAGCCATTACTTTGACTATACCCTGTAACAAGTGACTGAGCACCTTACTTTATTACCTTGTAACGCAAACAGTGTGTACAGTGACACTTCACAGTGAAACCGTTACTCTGATTATACCCTTGTAAAGAGTGACCGAGTGTTACTTTATTACCTCTTAATGCAGACAGTGAGCCACTGTAAATATGATAAAGTTCTTTTTTTATAATCCAGCTTTCATACAAGCTTTTATCAACTCGACCAAAGACTACTTGCATACAGAAACTACCTGTGCACTATTCAACATAATTAATGGGTACAAAGGAGTACAAAGGAATAATAGACAGTTAGGTCCTACTGGACCTAACGAGACTGTCCATGTGACTACACTACTACTATAATATCTACTAGATAGACAGAAGGACAGTAAAGTGGATGACTCCTCCTCACCCACTCATCCCTCCAGCAGAAGCTGGCCGTAAGAGGAAGTGATACCATGCAGTATGGACAAATTATCATGGAATTTGTATAGGAAAGTGAGAAAAAGGGAGTAATCTACGGCGATTGCTACTACTGAAAAAAATAAAAAATAAATAAAAATACGCAGGAATGAAATACTCAATTTGGTGAACTGATACTAATTGCTTATCAAGCTTTTTCTTAAATGATTCTATTGTGTTACTGTTAACTATTTGTGCTGTAGAGAATTCAAATTATTCACGATTCTATTAAAGAAAATGTTCTTCAGTTCATTCAATCTAAAATGTTTACCAATAATCTTGAAGCCATTGTTACGAGTGATGCTTGTGAGACTGGTAGTTACACAGTGGTTTAGGTTGATATTGTCAAAGCCGCAAAAATTTTAAATACCTCAATTACTAGGTCCCTTCATAATTCGAACTCGGACTGAATCAAGTTGAATTATCTGAAATTTGAATTATCGAAGTTTTAGTGTATGGAAAAACTAGCATGGAATTTGTATAGTAAAATGAGAGAACAGTCATACTCTATGGCTGTCACTACCACTATGAAAATTTTTTTAATGTTTTTACGCAGGAATGAAATATTTATTCTATTTGATGAACTGACACACAATGCTTATAGAGTTTTTTCTTAAATTATTCAAACATGTTGCTGTTAACTATTTGTGCTGGTGTATAATTCCAAATATTCACAATTCTATTAAAAAGAAGTGCTTCGCTTTATTTGATCTAAATCGCTTACTACCCCTCCGTTTCCAAACCCATTACCTTTATGGAGGGGCTTCGGCACCAGAGACAAGGACACATCTCTGACCACGGCTCTGAAAACTCCTCTAACCACCCACCTGTCAACTCTCGTCTCCTTCACCTTCTCTTTTATCTATTTGTCAAACATCAATCCCTACTTTTACATCTCTGTCTTCCTCCAGTATAATCACCTTAGAACCCTATATACATACCTCAAAAAAGTAAAACCACTCACCTACTCTCTACCCTGTCTCTTCCTCTTCTATAACTCAGACTGATCCCTCCTCCTCTCACCCTTAGCCAAGCCCATCCATTACCACTAATCACCTTCCTTTATCCAGTCTCTTTGGTCCTCGACGATGGAACAAATACTTACAAATCCCTGCTTATGCTCCATATTCAAAAAACACTTTTCAATTCCAGAAATGCATACAAAAACAGGTGGGAAAGGTAACCTTCCACACACGGCCTGACAGATCTCCCCTAGTCATTATTGAATCAGAATCTCAAGCTGAATTAATGCTTACTCTAAAAGACGTTGATGGGAAACCATTTCCCAATGTCTTTTGATACTGAACTCAACACTCATATTGGTACCATTCACATTCCCAATGAAATCTGTCCAGATGGCATCAGTTGACCTGACAGTTCTTCTGACCCTTTAAAAGTGATTGCAGACTAACATGATATCGCTCATGTATCCTACTTGGCCATTAATCCTTGTGGTCATCGTAAATATCCTATAAATATTGCACAAACTACATTCAATGAATTTGTGAACAAGCCTTCAACTTTTCTATCCTCCATGACCTAGAGCAGCTGGTTCCCTACCCATATCCGTGACTGCCTTAGAGACACGCCCAACATTCTTGATCTTTTCCTGACTTCCAACCCTTCAGATTTTCCTCTGCGTTGGACTCCTCCGATCACAATCTTATTTCCATTGCCTGTTCTATCGCTCCAGTGTAGCCTCAGGACCCGCCTAAGCAGAGGTGCTTCTGGCATTTCAACTCTGCTAGGTGGGAGGACCTAAGGCAGTACTATTCTGATTTTCCTTGGGATCATTATTGCTTCCATGTCAGAGATCCTTCTCTTTGTGCTAAGTGCACAACAGGTGATTATCTTTTGCATGGAATTATACATTCCTTATACTTTCTCTAATACTAAAGCTAAAAAGCCCTGGTTTATCTCTGCTTGTTCTCATGCTGTCAAAGATAGAGGCGACTCACAAACGGTACCGTAGCCATCCATCTGCTGAAACTCATGCCCTTTATATTTCTGCCCATAATCATGGTAAATCTATTCTCCAAACTTAACTAAAACTCTTTCATCAATAGAAAATGTCAAAATTTTTCCAATTCTAAGTCTTCTTGTGATTTCTGGTATCTAGCCAACAATATCTCCCAACAATTTTATTTCCTCATCTTTCCCTCCTTTACTTCAACCAGACGGCAACTCTTCACTCCAACCTTTGCTACCAACACTACTTTGGATGATACTAGCATATTCTTCCTACTCCTCCACCCTCTGACTACTTCATCCCTAAAATTCAAATTCTACATAATGATGCTTTCCATTCCCTCTCTGGCCTTGATTTTCGAAAAGCTTATGGTCCGGTGTGGGTTCACTCAAGGTACCCCTCTGCAGCCTGCGTGTGCGTGGGAGACGATTTTGCTGCCAGCCGCACGACTCACTCTTCTGAGCGAGACTAAATTAATGTAAACAACACAGTCGCACTGCTGCTCCGGTGCCTTGGAAGAGGATTGGTAATCACAAAACATGTAAGAATAATAATATTGGACACGAAAATAATGTATCTGAGTAGTCAAACCATCCCAGGAAACCATGAGCCGAATATATCATCTACCGAATTCATCATCAGAGCAACAGTACGCCTGTGTTGTTTACAAATTTTAATATTGGACACGAAAATAATGTATCTGAGTAGTCAAACCATCCCAGGAAATCATGAGCCGAATATATCAACTACCGAATTCATCATCAGAGCAGCAGTGCAACTGTGTTGTTTACAAATTTTTAGTCCCACTCAGAAGAGTGAGTCGTGCGGCTGGCAGCAAAATTGCCTCCCGCGCACGCGCAGAGGGAGGGGGACTTTGAGTGCAGGGGGTACCTCGAGTGAACCCACACCAGATTAAGTTTTTCCTGTTGTTCTCAAAAACTGTACTTCCGAGCTCACTCCTTGTCTGGTCAAAATCTTTTGTCTGTGTCTCTATACTTCTAGCTATCCTTGGTGGAAGTTTACTCACATTCAACCTGCCCCTAAAAAGGGTGACTGCTCCAATTCTTCAAATTACCGCCTTATAGCTTTAATTTCCTGCCTTTCTAAAGCCTTTGAGTCTGTTCTTAATAAGAAGATAATGAGGCATCTATCAGCTCACAATCTTCTCTCTGATTATATGTTTTCCGGAAAGGCCGGTCTAATGGTGATCTCTTTGTTTTTCTAACTGAATCTTGGTCATCCTCTTTAAGGAACTTCGGTAAAACCTTTGCTGTTGGCCTTGACATATCAAAAGCCTTCAATAGAGTCTGGCATAAATCTATAATTTCTAAAATACCCTACGGATTCTATCCTTCTCTCTGTCCCTTTATCTCCAGTTTCCTTTCTGACCGTCCTATTGCTGCTGTAGTGGATGGTCACTGTTCATCTCCTAAACCTATCAACAGTGGTGTTCCTCAGGGTTTTGTCCTATCACCTACTCTCCTGTTATTCTTCAATGATCTCCTAAGTTTAACTCAATGCCCTATCCACTCCTATGCCAATGACACCACCTTGCAACAGACGCCTAACCCAACAAGAATTAAGTGATTCAAGGCGAGATGCTATAGGACGCCTAACTTCTGATCTTTCACTAGTTTTTGATTCAGGCAGAGCATACCTGGTTCTGTTCAATGCCTCAAAAACTCAATTTCTACAACTATCTACTCGACATAACCTTTCAGATAACTATCCCCTCTTCTTCAATGACACTCAACTGCCCCTCTCCTTTACATTACGCACACTTGATCTATCCATTACTAAAAATCTAAACTGGCAATTTCATCTCTCTACTCATGCTAAATCAGCTTCCAAGTTAGGTGTCCTATGGCATCTGTGTCCATTTTTTCTCCCTCCTAGCTGCTTGTTCTGTACATGTATGGAGTATGGTTTTCATGTCTGGGGGGGTTCAACTCACATAGTTCTATTAAACAGGGTGCAGTCTAAAGCTTTTCGTCTCATCAACTCTCCTCCTATAACTGACTGTCTTGATTTTTTAAGTCACCGATGCAATGTTGCATCTTTATCTCTTTTCTATCTTTATTTTCATACTGACTGTCCTTCCGAACTTGCTAACTACATGCCTCCACCTTCTCATCCCTATTCTATCCATCTTTCTAATGCAAGAGTTAACCAGTATCTTCACTCTTTCATCCCTTACACTGGTAAACTCTAAAACTCTCTTCCTTTGTTTGTTTTTCCACCTGCCTATGACTTCAACTCTTTCAAAAGAGGAGTGTCAAGACACCTTTAATGATTTTTTCTAACGTATTTTTGTTGTCCCTTAGCTAGTAACCCTTTTTATGTAAAAATAAAAGCATTGAAAAATTTAGAAATTAAAAGAAGAGATCTTCCAGACAGCATATACATAGTTAGGGCCTTCTGTAAGGATAAACCTTACATTCCTCCCACACGCCAGTGCCAAAACTGTTGTAGATTCGGACATCCAGCAAAATACTGCAGATCCACCGCACATTGCCCCCTCTGTGCCTCACCTGGCCATACTCGTATAAACTGCCCTTCAACAAAACGCATCTGTGCAAACTGCAGTTGTGCAAACTACCCTTACTTCTACAATTTCTGATCCCTCCATCTCTATTGGTTCCATTACTTCTATCCCAACCATTATCACAAATCGTTAGTTTTCTTTCTTTCATTATTCAATGATGTTCATTCTCTACTAGTATATCCATGGTTTCCACTCCCATAGATATAACCTCCACTGTCTACTCTCTATCTACGAACCTCGTTATATACCTTCAAGAAAGTTTCTCGGTTCAACCACCCACACCAATCTCTAACTACCACTTCATCCATTCTCCTCATTCTATTGCTGCTGCTTCTATTCTTATCCATCATAAGACACCATATACTTACCTAAGCATTGAAACTACAGTGCTCCCTCCAGTTTTGTGGTATTCCAATTTTGCAGTACAGTAAAATGGTCCATTAAAGTAATTTTCTTATGGATTATGATAATGTTTATGTTTTTCTGTATTTTTCTTTATTGTAGGGTGTATAATTACATGTATTTGTAACAAGGGCAAAAATATGACTAAAATCACCATAAGGTTAATGATTCTAATTTTGGGAATTCAAAATTTGCGGCCTAAAATATTGACCAATTTACCGCAAAATTGGAGGGAGCACTGTACTATTCCTTGTACTATGTTAGGAATCTTCCTTCAACATTGAATTACCATCCTTTCTGTTTATTTCTCACCTTCCCATCTTATTGATTTTGATAATGTCCACGACCTAATCTCGCAACTTTCTTCCCCTTTGTTAATAGTTCCTACACATTTTGATACAAGAACTCAATCCTTTACTTGTCTAGATTTATCCTTATGCACCCTTCCCCTCAGTCTGTATTTTCACTGGTCAGTTCTTGACCAATATCCTTTTAGTGACCATTTTCCTATTTTATGCTTTCCTACCTCTTGCGTTCCTACCCCTATTCTCTCCCATTGGTGTTTTAAGAGCTGACTGGTATTCATTCACCTTACTTTCAAATCTTCCCTTGACTTCATCTTTCTCTACCACTACAGACATGCTAATCTACTTTTCTGTAACTGTTTTGAGTGCTGCGTTTACTTCTATTCCCCATACCTCTAGACCTCTTACATCCAAATGTATTCCTTGGTGGAACTTGGTCAGAGCTTTACGTGTAAAGCGTTATGATAATAAGCTCCTTTAGTCGTTCTTCGCAAGACTTGTTTCTACGGATCATTTTAATAACTTTACTTTGTACTCTTTCCAGTTTATCAATACTTTTATTTTTATAGCATGGTGACCAGAACTGAATGTAATATTCTAGATGAGAAGGCACAAGTGCATTAAATAGGGTAAGGTTAACTAGAAGTTTCCTTCCAGACACTTATTCACTTATTTTCAAATCACTATATTATCCTTAACTATGGGTATTTCAATATATTATTCTAAATAGTTTCATTTTAAATCAAAGCAAATATATTTGGTTGCATATTCAAACAGCTTTAATAATCTTACTGTCATAAAACCACAAATTAATAAATTTTGCCATAATAGGATATTTCAATGACATAGTTATGCCAATTTCGAGTATGTAGTTTCGTTTAAAGTTTTCTTAATCTCTTTTTCTTTATACATAGTGATTGATTGCATTTGACAAATTCCTATTTTTACTTAATAATTATTTAAAAGAATAAGATACAATTCTCTTTTTTCTAGGAGAACCTCAACACCTTGGGAGATGAAATAGCCAAGATATCCCAACAAAAACAAGTTGTCATCAAAAAATTATAAAGAAACTAGGGAAGGACAGCACCGTGTTCTGCCCATACCATGTAATATATTATAGATACATAGGTTATGTACAAAAGGTTTCTTTTACTCTCACTTTAAATGACAAAAGCTTTCATATTGTGTTACTTATGATCATTTACTAAAAAATTTCTGTGTAAGAGAAAAATATTAACACTGATGGCTTTCCTTAAACCTGAACAATAAATATCAGATTAATAATTTAAACATTATAAGCTATCAAATATATTTTACATATGATTCTCCCAATATCAGTCGTCAATGTACAATTGAACATCAACCTTGACATTCTCTTGTCAACATGCTTTAATCACTTAACATAATCATTCTTAACAATCTATTTCAATTTGAGAAAACATGTCACTCTGCACATGACTAAGATACAGTCTACCTGTACTTTGTAGGGAAAACACTTATTGTTAGAAGGGAAATTAATATCTTTATATATAATGAGGTCACAATATTTGTTTCCCTTTGACGATACAGGTGGTCTGTATTCAGTACAGAAGCTCCATAATAGAATACTAGAAGGTGGAAGGTGGATGATTAAGAAGGGTGCATTTATGAAAATAAAGATTGTTGAACATTATATTAATTAGAGATTTTTTTTTACTAAATAAAGACGTCATACAAAGGAGACTTAAAAACATACAAGGAATAAATCAAGAATAATTAGATGAATCACTAAATCTGATTGAAGAAAATAGTATATTAAGCATAACAGAAACCCATCAAAATATAGATAAAATCATACGTACTTACTGCTCTCTCTCTCTCTCTCTCTCTCTCTCTTTTCATTAAAACATATAATGACTCAATTGTCATTTGAACTTAAAGTTGTGCATTGATGTGCACAGCTATTTCAAAAGTTCACACGTGGGCAGGAACGGCGTGGGGAATGTGCCTCTCCAGATATTGGTAGCCAACTTTGCTTGATGGATGGACATATGTGTCACATCAGGCATGGCCTCCATGAGTTTTGTGACAGACAGCCAGGGCTGACACGTCAGTACTTGCCGGTGCTCAAGAGACGTCATGCTGGCAGGGACCTCCGCCCCTTCCCCCAACAGTCGAAGGTCACGTCTCTGCACCATGTCGAGGCGCCGAGTGGGTGGCAGCTCCAGATATCCATACCAAGGCACCATACTCCATGCATGGATGGATCTGTGCCCTATAAAGAGTCATGATACCTCGGGAGTTGAGGTTGCTCGATATCCTGCAGAGAGCAGACACACGCTGAGAGGTCTGGTGTGCTACAGTCGTGATGTGTTTGTCGAAGCGCAGCTCCCGGCCAATGGTGACTCCCAAGACCTTGATGTTATTTTGGAGGGGCAGCCAAACGCCCTCGAACCGTAGCTGTCCCTCCATTGCCAGAGGAGCAACGGGAGACCGGGAGATGACCATGGCTTGTGTCTTATTCGGCGCGAAGTCGAGTTGCCAGATCCCCACTCCTCCACTACCTTCAGCTGCTTGTTGACAGCGGCAGCGGCGTGCTGGCTCTCCTGATGGCAATTGGAGAGTGAGATGGTGCAGTCGTCAGCGTAAGCTGTCACTGCTGGAATCTGGTGGAGCAGATCGTCTATGTACACGTTCCACAGGACTGGCCCCAACACTGAGCCCTGTGGAACTGAAGCCCTTATATGGGTAGGCTTGGAGATCCACCCGTTGAGGACTACTTGAAGCGCCCTTTCTTGGAGGTAGTCCTTGAGCAGCATCAGCAGACTCTCGTCGACACCCTTGGCACATAGCTTTGCCAGAAGGCCGGAGTGCCACACTTGATCAAAAGCGCAGGCAATGTCCAGCACCACCACGAGTGTGTCCAGGCCTTCATCGAGGTTGTCTTGCCATTCTTGTGAGAGGAGTAGGAGGTCAAAGGTGGAGTGGCCTGGCATAAAACCAAACTGATGCGGGGAGAGAAGATTGTGTTGGTTCAGGTGTCTCCACATGGTTTCTGCAACCACTTCTCAAACACCTTACCCACAATGGACAGTAGGGAGACAGATCTGTAGTGTCGTGGGTCAATCCTGGACTCCTTTTTGTGGACAGAAACTACATGAGCCTCCTAGGCAATTGGCGTTGTTTTTAAGTACTCTGGGGCTAATGTTATCAGGGCCTGTTGCTTTCCCTGCATCAACGTCCATAAGTACTTTCTCCACGTTGTTGTTGTTGTTTGACTGATATGATAGTGTGGTCAGCTTCCCGTGGCAGAATAGGTGGGAGACGGTTGGGGTCCCCTACTTGCATTATTTTAGCAAATATTTTTGCCAGGAGAACGGCTTTGTCCTTGCTGCTCATTGCTGTGGACCCGTTAGGTCTGGTGAGGGAGGGCACGCTGTTCTGGTGCAGTATTCCCTACTGTTCTTTATCGAGTGCCCACCATGTCTTGTCTCCTACACCTGGACCGCTTAGTTTCCTTCTCTTCACTTCCTCCCAGTGTTTCCTCGCCCACTTGAAGGTGACTGTCATCCTCCTACAAGCTGCTCAATGTTCTGGTGGTGGGGCGTCATTTGTACCTTCACCACGTTGAATATTTGGCCTCAGCGGCAGCACAACAGCAAAAACCAAATCAGGGAGGGTCTGTGGCCTTGGTGAGATATGTGCATTGAGGAACGAATTGAGACTGGAGGGCAAGCAGCATTGAGGTGAGGAGACAGGTCTTCTCCTCCACATCTCCAATAAGTAGCGCCTCCCAGTTTGTGGTGTGCAGTGCTTGCCTCATGGAAGGCCAGTCTGTCTTATCCCACATCCATATCATGCGGGGAACCGCGCCTTCGCTTGCCGCATTGAGGTGGATATGTGTCAGCATGGCGTGGTGGTCTGAGCTACCCACTTTTCCCATCTGTTGACACCTGATGTTGGCCTCAGGAAGGTCAGACAGCACTGAGTCGAGTAGCCCTCCTGGTTCGTGGATCAAGAATGTGACATGGATGATGAGGTCTTGGATTGACACTAGGTTATTGTAGGCTTAAGATCTCCCAAGACGAGGAGATTCTTACATCTGTGGCGTTGAAGTATAAGTTGTCCAGCTCCTCCGCCAGGAAGTCAAAGGAGGAGTATCCTTATCTTGGGGGGCGGTATAAGATGCAGAGTAGCAAACCACTGTCGTCTTGAAGCACTATACAAAAAAATAGCTTCCATTAAGTGAGGCAGATTGAGTGACATTTCCTGGGTCTGGAGGTCATTCTTAAAACAAGCAGCAACACTGCCCCCAATTCTACTGATTCGGTCTTTCCTCACCCAGTATGTGTATCCAGGTATCCTGCCGTATGTTGGCTCCACCTAGCCATTCAGACAGGTTTCACTCACTGCCACGATGTCAGCTTTATGTCGTAAGACATAGTTGTGTGAGAGTTCCCCGACACTAGTGCGGAGATCCCTTATGTTGATTGACACGACAGTGAGCTCTCTCTCTCTCTCTCTCTCTCTCTCTCTCTCTCTCTCTCTCTCTCTCTCTCTCTCTCTCTCTCTCTCTCTCTCTCTCTTTATAACTGTTGTGAATATTGATTTGGGAAGTTCGGTTCAAGTGCCTCTCTGATGTGTTTTATTTCTCGTTTTTTCTTCTTTCTTCTTAGTTTGTGTAAAAAAAAAAAACTTACATCAGAGAGGCACTTAAACTGAACTTCCCAAATCCATATTCACAGTTATCAAAAATAGTGAGAGAGAGAGAGAGAGAGAGAGAGAGAGAGAGAGAGAGAGAGAGAGAGAGAGAGAGAGAGAGAGAGAGAGAGAGAGAGAGGCAGGCAAGGAGAGGAGAGGGAGCGCAGCCAATCACGAGTTAGCGCCATGCTGTATCACTGGAGAGGGCGGGACTAGAGAAAATTGTTGCAAGTTTTCGGAAATTACGAACAGTTGTTCCATTGCTGCTGGGGACTGTGGGCCATAACATGGATCTAATGATCATAATGAGGGGGGGTTAAGCTGATACCACACCAATCGTGACTTAGCATCATGCTACGTCACTGGAGAGGGTGAGGCGGGAGAAAATTGTCGCAAGTTTTCAGAAATATGCGAACTGGGGACATGGCCATGGCAGTCAACTTTATTCAAGAGCAGGGCTGTGAATAGTCACATGTCTAATCATAGAACAACTAGAACAGGAATATATAGGATTTGAAACCTCAGCATTAATGTTAAACTGTATCTTCTACACTGAAAATGGACAGAAAAAGTATGGGAGAGTCTTAACAGAGAGACTGATGGAAATAACTTATGAGAAGGTTAGCGAGTTGGGAGGATTTAGGAAAGGAAAACAATTGAAATTTTAGTAGAGGATTACTTATGGAATAGTGAAAAATAAAACTTTGCAATCTTCATAAATCTAGAAAAGACATATGAGTGTTAATAGGGAAGCTCTCTGGAACATTTTGAAAATTTATACTGTTGGAGGACAGTTATTTGGAGGAATGAAGGCATTTTAAAGGGAGGCAAGTGCATGTTGGGGAGGCGGTGGTACAGTGGTCTAGCGTTCGGGTATGGAAGCCTAGGGTCCCGGATTCGATTCCTCGTTATTTGCTGACCCCTTTTCATTCTTTGGTGTCACCGCCGAGTGGCCAAAGACTACCTAAATTGCTGCCATACTGTCCTCGGACGGGACAATGTTATATGCATCTGAGGCTGTAGTAGCAATTAGCCTCGCACGTTCTCAACATATTCAAGAGAGAATGTAAACATTTGAGGCGTCACTATAAAAATCTGAAAACCGACGCCAAATAACAGGCAAGGCAAGTCCAAATGTGCCTCCATAAAAAAAAAGCTTATTGGCGCCAACGGTTAATGATATAGAATTTTAAAAAAATGTGTGAGGGAGAGCTCAGTGAAAGTTTTCATAAAGGAGTGAAAGAGAGAGAAGGCTGTGTAATGTTGCCATATTTTTATGTTGTGTGTGTGAGAGAAATTAAAGCTAGAGTGGGAAATATAGATGCAAGACTAAAAATTAATGGAATGAGTTGGGTGGTTGTGGCATGATTATTTGCAGATGATACTGCGATGTGTGAAAAATGAACTTCAGAGAGTGGTGGATGAATTCTACAGTGTATGTTGAAGGAAGCAAAAGTCAATGTTGGTAAAAGTAAGTGGGAAGTTTTTTGGGGGAAGGACGGAAATAGAAGTGTTGGATTCTAGTACACAGAGGCGGTAGCCTAGTGGCTAGCATGGAGGGGAATATCAATTCAGAGTCTCGAGTTTGAGCCCAGCACGAGCTGGCCACTTTTCTTTGAAAAAACCACCAAGTGGCCAAAGATCATCCATATGCTGCCATAACATTATTCTCGATGGGGCTGCAAAATTATATGTAACGAAGCGTTTCCATGGACAGTATGAGCTTCTCAAGAAGAAACAAGGCGTCACTTTAAAAAAAAAATCCACTCCTATACTGATGACATCACCTTGCATTTTTCAACGTCATACAACAGACGCCCAACCCAACAAGAATTTAGTGATTCAAGGTGAAATGCTATTGGACATCTAACTTCTGATCTTTCACTAGATTCTGATTGGCGTAGAGCAAACCTGGTTTTGTTCAATGCCTCGAAAACCTAATTTCTACAACTATCTACTCGACATAACTTTCCAGATAACTATCCCCTCTTCTTCAATGACACTCAACTGCCCCTCTCCTCTACATTAAACACACTCGGTCTATCCTTTACTAAAAATCTAAACTGGCAATTTCATATCTCTACTCTTGCTAAATCAGCTTCCAAGAAGTTAGGTGTCCTATGGCGTCTGCATCCATTTTTCTCTCCCTCCCAGTTGCTTGCTCTGTTGCTCTGTACAGGGGCCTTATCTGTCCATGTATGGAGTATGGTTCTCATGTCTGGGGGGTTCAACTCACACAGCTTTACTAAACAGGGTGAAGTCTAATGCTGGGATCACACATTGGCGAATCGGCTGCGCGAATTGCTGCGAAGCCCTAAAATGTCCAATTCTCCGTCCGTTACGTTCAAATCGCCAGAAATTCGCCCGTGCATTCCCTTGCCTTCTCCTAGGTTCAAGGCGGCATTGCCAAGTTTGGTTGCCAGACCACGCGAAACTTTAGAAAATTTCAAAACTTTCGCCAGTCAGCCTCGGAGAATCGGGTTATGGCGAATTATTGCAGTTGATTAGCGGGAAGGTCGTACGTGATTTGCCATTACCTGCGATAAAATAGCATCCCTTTTGCGTTCTATCGCCATAGGAATGCCAATAATGGCGATGTTGCACGGGTGTATCTGGTAACTGCGGGGACTGACGATGTGTCAACGACGCAGCTCACTCGCCCATAATTACGAGCGACGGGCGACGCTCTCTCTCACTCATCCAGCCACTGCACTACATGTAGGTTCCCTCGCCACTTGGTACACGTGCCCCCATCCCACCACCATGGCCAAAATACCTAAGAATGGCAAGAAAACCTCCATGAGGATTCTTCTTCAGGAGGAAGAGACGTCCCCATCGTCTGCAAGTGAGCCTGATTTTACATTGGAGCCCCAAGGAGAGGAAGAAACCCCATTTTTTGTGACCCTGCAAGCTGTGGAAGTCATAGGTGAGCCCAGTGAGGTCCTCAATCCTGAAGATTTTTTGCCACCACCATCACTTCCTCAATCAGCTACCGTTCCCGAACATGAAGCCGATACAGAGGAGAACGGGGATTGGACTGACATACCCAGGACGGACGCAGGCACATCGGATGAGGAAGGGCACCACGATGGCGTGAGGGCAGGCAGGAGGAAGCCCCTTCAACTACCTGCCGACGTGGAGAGGGAGCTAGGGGAGTGGCTCCAGGAAAATACTTTCTTATACGACAGGAGCCTGAACGAGTACCGTAACAAACCAAGGAAGGACCGCGTTAGGGCAGAAAAGGGCGCCACTCTTAACCCCCCTCTCTCAGGTGATAATATAGGAAGGTGGATTAAGGGCATGAGGACCATGTATGGCAAGCTCCACAATGTCTTCGGTAATAAGATTAAGGTACTTCATGATGGCAATGCAGCTGCTGATTGGGTATTTTGGGCACTGTGCCGTCAGGTAGTAGGAACTCACTATATATACCACCGTGCCTCACCCACAACGTGCCCACGAATGTTTAGCGAATTATCGCTAGACGAACACAGAGCAATCGCAATGCATGCAAGAATCTATTGTAAATAATCGCCCTAAATGGCAACACATCATAGTGGATTCACCAATCTTACGATACATCCCCATCGCAAGTTGGGCGATACATCACCGTAGGCTGTGACCTTCCCTCGAATATACTGCATCTCATCTCCAACGATTGCGTTGGCAGGGCAAATGAACACAGGGTGGTCGAGGGACATGGCGATTTCTGTCAAGATCCTAGGCTTTGCTATTTCCGGACGCGGAATCCGGAACGAATCGGCCATTTTTTTGTTCACGGCCATTTGCAGCATAAAGCTTTTCGTCTCATCAACTCTCCTCCTCTAACTGACTGTCTTGATTTTTTAAGTCACCGACGCAATATTGCATTTTTATATCCTTCCTGCTGCTATTTTCATGCTGAGCTGATATGTATCTCTTGTGATTTTATATATGTTTCTCTGGTGACAAATTGTGTAATCCATACTCCCAAATCTTTTTCAACATTTGTTTTGTTCATCCATTCATTTCCCATCGAATACCTCTTTGTCTCATTCTACTACAGCTTATTTCCAGCACCTTACACTTTTTAACATTAAACTCCATTTCCCAAAGTTTACTCCATCTATGAATCTTATCTAGATCCTTGTGTAAATGGTCACAGTCCTCTTTACTTGCTATTTTTCTTAGTGTGTGTGTGTGTGTATGTGTATGTGTGTGTATTTACCTAGTTGTAATATACATGCCTGAGCTACACTCGTGTGGTCCTGTCTCTACATATATACATTTGTCCAGTTTTTTCTTCAGTTGATGTACATTATTATTATTATCATTATTAGCGCCTCAGTGGTGCAGTGGTTAGCACGTCTAACTACGAATCTGCTAGCCCGAGTTCGATCCCGGACAAGGACAGTCAGCACACAGCTCACCCAGCTGTTTATCCTTCCAAACAGGTTGCTTGATAAATGGATACCTAAGTAAAACCTGGGGAAGGTAAACTGTGGAAACTTGGATGTCACAGCGGCTTTATGTCCTGGGATAATGAATTAATTTCCACCACAGGCTCAAAGGCCAATGTATTTACCTAGTTGTAATTTACAGGGTTCGAGCAAGGCTCATTATGTCCTGTCTCCATAACTATATTTATCCAACTTTTTCTCAAATGTATGCACACTGGTTGCTGTGACAACTTCTTCACTTAAGCCATTCCACATATCCACCGTTCTATGAGGAAAACTGTACTTCCTCAAACACTGACTCTTCACAATCTTCTTAGAATGCCCTCTCGTTCTTCCGTCCGCACCTCCGGTTATCGTCACCAAATCCTGTCTGTCGAGCTTCTCTATGTGATTTACCATTTTGTACATCATAATCATATCTCCTCGTTCTCTTCTCTCCTGCAATGTTGGCAAACTCATTTCTCTCAATCTCTCTTCATAGGTTAGATCTTTCAATTCCGGCACCATCTTTGTAGCTGTTCTCTGAATCCTTTCCAACTTCCTTATATCTTTCTTCATATGTGGTGACCACACCACCGCTGCATATTCCAACTTGGGCCGTATCATGGTGGTTATAATTTTCTTCATCATACTTGTATCTAGATAGTGAAACGCCACCCTAATATTTATTAGCAATCCATACGTTGAGCCAAATATCCCATTTATATGCCTTTCCGGGAACAGGGGAATAATCACTCCCAGATCCTTTTCTTCTTTACTTTTTGTTATTAAATTGTCCCCCAATTTGTAATCCCATGTGGGTCTTCTTTTACTCTTCCCCATCTCCAACACATGACACTTTTTAGCATTGAATTCCAATTTCCACCTCAAACTCCATTCATGAATCTTATCCACATCTGTCTGCAACTCCTTATAATCTTCCTTACTCTTTACTACCCTCATCAGCTTTGCATCATCTGCAAACAGGTTTATATAGCTACTCAAGCCTTCCTGCATATCATTCACATATATCTGGAACATGATGGGTGCCAGCACTGATCCCTGTGGTACTCCGCTTGTTACTACACTCCACTCTGAATTTGTGTCTCTAATCACAGTTCTCATTTCTCTATCCTTTAGATAATCTGTCATCCAATCCAGCACTACTCCCTTCACTCCTCCCATATGGTTCATCTTCCACAACAGCCTTTTGTGTGGGACTCTGTCAAACGCTTTCCTGATGTCCAAGTACACTGCATCCACCCAGCCTTCCCTGTCTTGCACTTCATCGATCACTCTCGTATAAAAACTCAGCAAGTTCGTCACACAAGATCTACCTTTTCTAAATCCGAATTGGCTCTCATTTATCACCTTATTCTCCTCCAAATTGCTTACCCATCTTTCCTTGATAACCGTATCACACAACTTGCCCACAACACTAGTCAACGACACAGGTCTATAATTCAGTGGCTCCGTCTTTTTCCCTCCTTTATAAATCGGCACAATATTAGCTCGTTTCCATTCTCTTGGTACTTTTCCTTCCTTCAAGGAGCTGCTAATCACATCCCAGATTGGTTCCACCAATTGCTCCCTATATTCTCTTAAAGTCCAGCCCGATACTCCATCCGGTCCCATTGCTTTTCTCACATCCAACTTTTCCAATAGTTTTCCAATTTCCTGTCTTTCCACTCTTACCTCCTGCAGTCCCTCCTGCCTCTCTTCTACAATTGATTCTATAAATTCCTCTTCCACATTAAACACAGATTTAAAACTCTCGTTCATAAGTTCACTCGTCTCTTTTGCTGTTTCATAAATCCGACCTTCTCTCTCCAGTTTATCAATGGTCTCCTTGCTCTTCATCTTTCCATTAATGTATCTGTAAAACAACTTAGGTTCTTTCTCACATTTCTGTACTATATCCCTTTCAAAACTTCTCTCTTCCTCTCTCCTTATTCTAACATATTCGTTTCTTTCATTTCTATACTGCTCTCTGTTGATATCGTTTTGGTTCTTCATCCACTTCTTCCATGCTTTGTCCTTCCTTTTCTTAGCTTCAACACATCTTCCATTAAACCAACTATATTTACTTTCTCTCACCCTGTACACAGGTACATACTTTTGCACTCCCTCGTTATACTTCTCCAGAAATAATTCATACTTTTCCTGTACTGTCAAGTCTTTCATCACATTCTTCCAGTCTATATTCCCAAAATACTTCCTTAACTCTTCAAAACTTGCTCTCGCATGGTTCAACCTTCCATTTTTATGATCCTCCTTCCATTTCATCGCCTTCATGTCCTGCATTTCCACTTCCAGTACCACATGATCACTCTTTCCAATCGGACTTGTATATTCAATAATCGGTTTGACTTCAGGTCTCTTCGTAAACACCAGATCAAGCACTGATGGTTCTTCTTCTCCTCTATACCTTGTGGCTTCGTCCACCCATTGTTCCATCGTATTCACCAGTGCCAGTTGCAACAGCTTCTCACTCCACACCCCTTCACCTCCTTTCACTTCCATTTCCTCCCAGTTTACCCCTTGCAATTAAAGTCCCCCACTAATAGTACTTTTTTATTTCTCCTTATCATATCGTCCAAGCACTGCCAAACTTCCTCTTGCATCCTTCTATGCTCCTCTTGCCTCCATGCATTCGTTTTTAATCACAACGCTTATCACCTCAGCCATGTCCTTCCCATACTGCACATCCTATACATATATGTCTTTTTTAACCATAATTAGCACTTCCCCACCTCCTTTGTCTTTTCTGTCCCTCCTCCAGATATTGTAACGATCATTCTTAAAGTTCAGTTGAACTTCTTGCTTGAGTTTCGTTTCTGCTAAGCATACCACTTCAGGTCTGTTAACTTCTAGGTAATCTTTCAATTCCAGCACTCCCGAGAGTAAACCATCAATGTTTGTATACATCACTTTCAACGCCCCATTTTCTACATTCATGGGATATGAGCGCCCGCAGCTACACGCAGCTACATTTATGACATATAACTACTAAGATAATTAAAATTATTATAATAATACTAAAGATATTACTGATAACAAAAGTAATGATAATAATAATAACAATAATAGTAATAATAATAATAATGGCAATAATAACAATAGAAATAATTATAAAAATAACTATAATGATAATAATAATAATAATAACAATAACAGCAATAGCAAATAATAACAATAGAAATTATGAAATTAATAATAATAATAATAATCAAAGGAACAGCAACAAAAATATTAATAATTCTGCAAGTTATTTTTTCTTTTTTCTTCTTTTCATTATGCTTCTACTTATCATTGTTATAATTATTTTAATTATTTTTATTATTATAATTATTATCATTATAAATATTTTTGTTGTTATCATTGTTATCATTATAATCATAATAATAATAATAACAATAATATTAATGATTAATGGTATCAAAACAACAATCATACTAATAATGATGGTAATAATAATAATAATATGGCTAAAATCAATGATAATGATTGTGATAGTAATACCAATAATAGTGTTAATAATAATAATAATAGTAATTATAATAATAGTAATAATAGTAAGTAATAGTAATGATGACAATAATAATAATAACAATAATAATAATGATTATAATATAATTATAATTATTATTACTATAATTCTAATTATTACCATTATTATTGTTGTAATTATAAATAATGATAACAAATAATGATTATGATAATAATAATAATAATAATAATGGGACTTAAAAAGAAGGGAAATTTCACTATCATTATTTGTACTATTATTCAATATTACTATTATTATAATTGTTGTTGTTGTTATTCTTATCATCACCTACCTATATAATTATTAAATGTATAATAATAATAATAATAATAATAATAATAACTTAATTATAATGACAAATAATGATAAGAGTTTAATAATAATAATAATAATAATGATACAATTAATAATGAAAATAATAATAAGGATGATGATAATAATAATAATAATAATAAGAAGAAGAAGAATAAAGAATGATGATGATGATAATAATAATAATAAGAAGAATAACAACAACAGTAATAACAATAACAATAATAATGTTAAGGCACCCACATTTTTATTCACTGAACAGGGTGTTGCAATACACCTCCTTACCTGAGGTTAACGCCCTCCTGGATCCGTGTAATTGTAATTGTAATGTGAGGGGGATAAATGTGCCAGGCAACAAAGGCCATATGGCACTATTGGGGTAGTAGGGTTAGGTACTAGGGTTGGGTAGCAGAGCTAGGTGGGGGGAGAGGGTCGGGTAGAGGTTAGATCAGATGAAGGACGTTGACGGCACGGAGAGACATGCCCCCCGTTCGGTAGCGACTCCCGCATCGATCATGAGCCGAGCTCAGCCAATCACAACGCCGCGTTTCGTAGCGGTGGCATCGATGTCATCGATATGCATCACTATGGTCTCAGAGCATGTGCCAAGGGGACTTGGACTGAGACTGGTAGAGTGTTTTTCAGAATGCTCTGAGAATTCAGGGCTGTACTTTTGCAATACCTGTTGCATTTTTATGTTTTCTTAATCCAAATTCCGTCGTAAATTCTTAGTTTGTGAGATATTCAATGTTTTCTGCGAGATTTCTTCGAAAAGTAAAGTTTAGTTTCGTTTTAACAAGGTTCTGATATTTGTCAATGTAGGTTAGGGTTTTGGTTAATTTATGTTATGTTATGTTAGGTTTAGGAAAAGAATCGTAAGACGACCCAGTCTTTTTTTGACAGCAATTTTTTCTGATAGATTTTGATGTGTTTTTAATTAATCTGATGTTTGTTATGCCAAGCAATTTTTTTTCCTCAAGGTAAAAATTGCCACAAAAAAGTCAGATTCATTCGAAACCATCAAAATCAATAGGAGAAAAATTCTTTCAGTAAACCTAAGCAAACCTAATTAAAGCAAATCTAAGTAAGACTAACCTAACTAAATCTAACCTTTAACCAAACCAGGTAAAGATTCGTAAGATGACCCACTCGATATCTCGTTATCTTTATAATGCACTGCAAATTCAACCTCAGATACTTGTTCAGATAGGTTAGGTTAGGTTTGATTATGTTTGCTTAGGTTAGGTTGGGTTTAATTAGGTTTGCTTAGGTTTACTTTAAAATTTTATTTTCTTATTGATTTTGATGGTTTAGAATTAATTTCACTTTTTTGTGGCAATTTTTACCTTTGGGAAAAAATGCATTGCATAACAAATAAACATCAGATTTATTCAAAACACATAAAAATCTATCAGGAAAAAAATTGTTGTCCAAAAAACAGACTGGTTCGTCTTCCAAAACTTTACCTAGGTTAATTTAGAAGCTATCAAATGTTGTCTATGAGCAAGAGCAGGGAGTTGGACGAATTGCAGACATTTTATTTCGTATACAGACTCCATAATGGTGAAGATGTAAAATTATACCCCATAACCTAACCTAACATAACCTCCTGAAACCTTTACAGACGTGTTGAGTACACTAGATGTATAGTATGTACGACTTCATATTTATATCGATATCGTCGAAGCAGTAGTTATGCAGAAATAACAAACTATTTACTGACAATCATTGTATTTTGTCTTCCCCCAAGAAACCCGCATTCCCACAGGTCCCCAAAATTGTTGGGGGTTGATGAGGATGTCTTATTAGATATGCATTTGCAACGAAAATCAATGTCAAAATCGTTCGAAATGGATCATTTTTTATACGAAAAGTGTGTTATTTACATCCAAGTGCATTGGGAGAGCTAAAAATTTACCATCCACACAATCACCTATGCTATATCACTACTCTCACAAGAGTTTACGGCTTCTTTTATCTCCTCACATCTTCTTGCCACCTAAATACTGCGTTTACTGCGGCTATAATTGCTCCAGACTCTATTATATGTTAATCAGCAAGTTTTTTCTACGGCGATAAAGGTGCCCACCAAGAGGGTGCGCCGCTATGTTGGCTCAATCAGCTGATTATCTCAGCACGAAAAAAAAAAATATATATATATATATAGCGACGTCGCTAAGTGTCCAATATCGTTCGATGGGCAAATTCTTCACCCCCCCACCTCGCTGAACGTGGTCTTGGAATGAGGGTAGCTGAGGGAGGAGCGTTCGCAGGAGGTAAAGGTCTGGGGTCCATATCCATAAGAAGCAAGGAAGAAGGAAGAGGGTCAGGAATGGGCGAGGTAGGGGGAGAGGGAGAAGGTTGAGAGAGGAGATCGGTACGGGAGTAGCCAGGTGGTAGGGGAAGAGAGAGGAGAGATCGGGCAGCAGAGGAAGGAGGAGGAGGGGCAGACGAAGGGGACTGCACCGAAGAACAGGTGGGGTAAGACGAGGGGGGGAGGGGAGAGTAAAGCGGGGAAGGGGGAGAGGGCGGAGCGCCGGGGCCAGAGGGGGGAGAAGGGGCCTGGAGGAGGGATCGGGAAGGGGAGACAGCAGAGGAAGAAGGTGGAGGAGGAGGAGTCGGGAGGTGCTTGGGAGGGGGGTGAACAGAAGCCACGACCTGGATAGGAGGGGCCGGGAGGGAAGGGGGCAAGGAGGTAGGAGGGGAGGACAAGGGAGCCGTGTTCTTTATGAATGCGACGATGGCATCAAGGGTATCACCCTCGGAAGGAGCGGGAGAGGAAGGTGCAGGGCGAGTCTTTTTAGAGAGGTGGAGAAGGGGCGAAGAGATCAAGGCGGGAGCGGGAGAGGGGGTTGGTGGGGGAGGGGAGACCAAAGCTTCAGAGTGGTGTTGTCGCTTGGTAGAGTGGGAGCGCTGGGGGCGTGGAGAGAGAGGGGCAGGAGTACAAGCAGTGATGGAGGTAGGAGTATCAGGGTCAAGGATAGCAAAAGAATTAGAGCAGGAGATGGAGGATGGAGGGGGTGAGGGGGAGAAGGAAGAGGAAGGAGGTAGAGGAGAGGGATGGGTGGAAGGAGGGATAGGGGAGGGGGGCCGAGGACCGGGGCGGGAAGAAGAGGATGTGGCTGGAGAGTGAGAGGCAGAGGCAGCAACATGGTGAGGAGGGGGGATGAAGCCTAGGCGACGAGCTTCCTGACGTGCCTCACGTAATGTGAGACCGCCACGGAAGCGAATACCAGCGACCTCAGCCTCAAACTTATAAGCTGGACAGCCGCGGTAGAGAGCATTATGAGGGCCACCACAATTGCAGCAGCGCCGGGTAGTAGCTGGGCATTGATCGCAGGTGTGGGTAAAACCACACAAAGGGCAGCGAAGAGCAGAGCGGCAGTGTTTTTTCCGGGTGTCCAAAGCGCCAACAATTTCGGCACTGGCGAGGCGGAGGAACATAAGGCCGGACGGGGAGCATGATGCCCCCAACGTAAACATGGGTAGGAAGTTCGTGGCGCTTAAAGGAGATCCGAAAAACATTGGTGGGATTTTTCTGGCGACCTCGGGGAGACAAGATGTAGCAGCGGACGTTGACAGTGTCATACTCGCTGAGTAGGTCGAGGTCAGTATGGCAGTCTGACCAGACCTTGTCATCAATAGGGCAGTCTTGAGGGGAGATGGAGACAGTGCCAGTGCATGTGTTGAGACGGTCATCAGGGGTCGCACAGAAGGGATCACCGGAAGGGGCCAACAAGTTGGCCATGGCCTGAGATTGAGTCTCAGACTCCACACGTACCAGGCGAGAACGGTCAGGTCGGGTCTGGAAGTGGACCTTGCCCACTTGTTCCTGTAAACACCGTTGAAAGTAGAGGGTATTCTCAGCGAAGGGAGCGAAGGAAGGGATAATAAAGAAGCTATCCCAGCGGGCAGGGGCAAAGAGGTCATAGGCAGAGGGGCGAGGCGCGCCACGAGAGGAACTTGTCCGGGGCTGTGCCGTCGTCTTCGTAGAGGAAGAGGGGACATAAGGAGCTAAGGTAGTAATAGAGGATGATGTAGATATGACGGGGAGGGAAGCTGGAGGAGTGGTAGGAGAGGAAGAGAGAGTCGGGACAGTGGTAGACACGGGGGAGGGAAGAGGGGCAGAAGAAGGGGCGCTGGAAATAGGGACGGTAGGAGGAGGAACAGGGGACAGGTGAGATGAGGAGACTACAGGGGTGTGAATAGAGGCCGTGGTAGTGGTAGAGAAGGATGAGGAACAATGAGGACCGAACCTTGGGAGAGGCGGGATGGTGGTAGCAGGAGGGAGAGAAGATGCGGGAGGTGGGGCATAGGATGGAGTAGCATGAGAAGCTGTGGAGGGGGCAAGAGTACAAGGGAGAGTAGGGGGAGTAAAAGGTGATATAGTAGTAGGGGTCTGAGGAACAGGCAGAGAAGTCGAGACCAGGTCCATTGGGCAGGCAGAGGCGTCATGGGGGGGCGACCAGCAGCAGAGGCCTCAAGGGACTGGTCGGGTACCACTCGAGGGGGCAAAGTTAAATTTTTTATCCATAAACTGATATGAATTTGTAAGAATGGCATCGGGGGTCACGGGTAAACCGCCTACCGGATCGGCAAAAGGGGCCGAGTGCTGCCGTCGGGGACGGGGTACCTCGTCCCCCACAGGACTACCCGGTTTAAAAGGTAGCCCTTGTGGCACCGAAAGTTTGCCCCGCGGCGGCGAGCAAAAACCCCGGCCTCGATGCCTACCGGCCTAAGCACCCTCCAGCCAACACAGGACAGCCCACAACGGGCGATCCCCCTGGCGGGCGGCACTGGTGACCCACACCAGCCTACGGTCGGGATCATCTTGTCGGCCCTGACGGATACGCAAGCGCCCCCACCACGTCAAGGTAGATCCATGGGGGGGCTGGATCCGTGTAGCAGTGGTTGGCGGAGGTAAATAAAAATCTGTAACACAACACAGTAGCATTCCTGCTGCGACGGCGATACGACAACGCGTCGTAGAAGGAGTGCTACTGTGTTGTGTTTACAGTTTACAGTTATGGTTTATTTACCTCTTATTATCTTCATTCAATAAATAAATAAACGCAATGACTACTGATAAAAGGGAACAATAGGGATATTGCTAGCTGACAGCACATCAAAGACTGGTGGCGAGTGGTGATGGGTGTGTTGCTTCTGCCTGCTGCTGTGAGCTACCTCACCTACGACAAGGTCACTGGATGACACACATTGTTAGCTGCCACAAGTTCCTTAATATATTTCAATCTTTTTGCTTTTTTTTTTTTTTTTTTTATACTAAAAGCAACATATATACGTAATATAAATCTTATTTTTAACATCCACTCTCATGGTCTCAAACATTTTACTTTCCTCTGATTTATTCAAAATATATCCCGTTTAAGTCTCCTTATTAGACGAAGTGGGAAGTTGCTGCACATTGATTAGTTGAAAATCCATAGAGCAAGTGCTATCAAACGCTGAATATCGTAGCTTGAGTGTGTTTGCTTTTACTTGCATAATACTTGCCAGTCACCGCAAAATAGTTGTTTGTCATTGTATCAGAATGCCGCTACTGAAAACGCCTTAACCCTACATATAACACATAAACTTGCACACTAACACATATGGCTGGGACGCCTGTGATTGGCTGCCAACGGGCAGCCAATGACAAACCCCCCAGCCAGAATACCGTCTGGCTACACGTATATGAAACAGACACACACGTACATACAAACACAGATCTATGAGCCCTAAAACATGTACATATCATGGCTGCAAGCCTACCACATTTTACATCATAAATGCACAGCTGCAACAACAACAACAATAATAATAATAATAAAAAAAATAATAATAACAAAGGAATAGCAATAATAATGCAAAGGATAATAATAACAACAAAAATAATAACAGCCATAATAATTCTACATGTTCTTTTTTTCTTCTTTCTACTGATTTTTATTTTTATTATATTATTTTTGTTAGTTATTATTGTTATCATTATCTTTATTATCATTATTATATTTTCAATGCTGTTATCATTATTATTATCCCTTATAAGTATTTATTGTTATTACTACTATTATAATTATTAACATTGTTATTATTATCATTATTATTATTATTATTAGTATCATTAATATTTCATTAATTTTTTTTATCATAATTTTTTTTTATCATTATCACTATCATGATAATCATAATTACATTAATGACAAATATTTGTAACAATAATTATTCTTATAATGAATATAATAATGAAAATAATAATAGTAATAATAATA
>JAXIVD010000038.1:42500-102500 GCA_036785275.1 Cancer borealis | reverse complement strand
GTCCTTTCCCTGGGGCAGACTTCAGAGCCCCCAGGATTGCGGTGATCTCTGCTTCAGCTGCGGGATCAATGTATCAACTCGGCATCTTCTCTCAGCTGCAAAAGAGTTTATGGGCAGTAATTAGGTTCCTTTATCCACCCAGGGGTCTGTTTACTATCATCTTTCCCACTTAACATTCCTCTATATATCTCCTCACAGGCCTTCGTTGTCGGGCTCTGCGCCATTCCTCAGTGTCATCCTCATCCTCGGAGCGCAACACGACCTTGCTCATGTCTACTACGTAACCTCCATCACCCACGAATCGTTTTAGTTTGTCCGTGGCACGGTGGATTGTGTCACCACTGAAAGTATTTTCAAGTTCATATGACACTCCTCCCTGCGCCACTTTCTTTACTTTAAATGGGCCAATCCACTTGATACCAAGTTTCCTTTCTATAGAAGAGCTAATCTGTTCCTTTTTTACCCACACAAGATCACCAACATCTACAGTTTGATCTTTTCTACCCATATTTGCTCACGGCAACCACTTCCTACTGTTATCATGGGACGTTTGCTTCACCACATCAAGGGCGACACTAATCTCTATTTCATCGTCCACTTGTAGTAGTCGTCCTTACAAATCTAGGAGCGTGGCGATTGAACATCAGGTAGTGTGGTTGCTCTCCTGTGGTCTCATGCATGGCAGCGTTAAGTATTTGCTGACACTGAGTGAGATAATCGGGCCACTTAGTTGGTTGTCCCTTGCTTAAACTCGCTAACACCGACTTAAGAGTTCGATGTAGGCGTTTGGTGATGAAGTTTCCTTGAGGATGGTATGGAGTGGAGTAGGTTCGATTAAGTCCGTGGGCTTGACAGAAATCCGCCATCAGGTGGGAACGGAATTCACAGGCATTGTTGGCTAAGAGTGTCCTCGACAGTCCATAGTCCCCCACGTATGATCTAATACCCTTAACTACCTCTTCACACTCGTTCGACTTTTAAATAAAAAATAAAATAAAAATAGTAAGGGCTTTCTTTTTCATCACCGTGGGCACCACCAACAAATAGAGCAAGGTGTTATCTTTCTTCTGTTTGGAATAGTAAAGGATTCCATCTTCCACAATTAACTGATTTAAGATGACCTACGTCTGGACATTCCTGTTTCATTGTTCCACCAGTCGCTTGTTCATCCACGATTCCTTCTATTACTTCCTTCTGGGGAATCCACGACTCATCTCCTAACAAATCCATCTCAGAAGTCATAATTAAAATTTAATGGGGGGTGTCGACACAACTTAAGAAAAGAAATCTTCTTCCTCTCTCTCAAATCTAACCCGTAAGTCAAATCTTAATCATCATAATCAAAAGTTAAAGTAGAAAAAAATAAAATAAAATAAAAACATATCTACACCCCTTTTTAAATTTATCAAGCCGCACTCGCGTGGGTGCGGCTGGTGGAAAGGGCACCCGGCGACCCGAAGGCCGCGACTCACTTAACAACCTGGGGACCCGTGCCCGCAGGGGAGACTTTGAGCGGCACTTGGCTATGCCCTATGATCGCTACTTTGAACATCAGAACTAATATAACTAACACTTAAAAAAAAACAATGTATCACTATTAACACTACGTAAATATCCCAATCAGCAATCACTAATCACTACTCTGTAAGAGAAAAAAAATTAACTGGTGGGCGGGGGAGCCTAACTAACTACCTAACTAGCACACGAGGCAGTGACCTTACACTACATAGCGGCCTCTGGACAACGTGGGCTGATACGTAGTTCCATCTACACCGCTACCACCAACTGTACTGGTTGCCACCAACTGTACTAATTACTACACTATCAGGCTCTTCCCTGGGCATATGGAAGAAAAAGAGTAAAGAAATAAAACAGGATTTACTTGGTTTAAGCAGTGATAACAAAGCTTGCTGAATTCGTGGTGGTGCTCTTACAAAACTGTATACCTTAACACACACGAGACATTAACATACACATGAAACACACCTAACTAATGCTACTTAACATATGTAGGGGGAACTAGGGAAGAGGCCGAACAATCAACTGAACCATGCGGTGGCGTCCGTGTGTGCTTGCCACCTTCTGCTACACACCCTCGTTAGGACATGAACCACCAAACACAGACAGCCAACAGACAGACACGTGCTGGTCCTCCTGGCTTCCTGTATCCGGAGGACAGTTCCATGTTAAATAAGAATGTCACAAAATGTTCCACGTGGTGTTTCAAATCCTTAGGAACACACGGATCACCTTACCTTACTTAAGCCGTGGGAGAGGGCGAGGCCACGAGAGACTCAGAGAGAGTCAGAGAGAGAGACTCAGAGAGAGGGGGGGTGAAAAAAAGATTTATAGTGGAAGAGAAGATTTATTGAAAGAAGAAATATAGTAGAAGGATATAAAGTTGGCGGGCAAACCGCCTTGCTTAACATAATTTTTTATTTATTTATTTATTTATTATTTTTAATGTTTTTTTTTTTTTTTTTTTTTTTTTTTTGGGGGGGGGGGGGGGGGGGAGAAAACTCAGCTAACCTATCAGAACAATCGCTGCTCTTACATCAAGACTGCCAGGTTTTTTTTTTTTTTTTTTTTTTATTTATTTATTTATTTTTTAAACACTGACAAGAAACACAGCTAACCTAACGGAAAAAATATCTAGTCTACTTCAAGATTGTCAGTGCCTTTTATCGTATTGCATTTGAGTATGTATGTTGGTGTGACTGAAGTCTACTATTACTTGTATTTTAATTATGTCTGTATAACGGTAAAGGTTTTTCTTTTTTTAATGTGTTGATCGGTTTTTTAAACCAGTTATGGTCTATCGTGTCTTGGTCATTGTTTATTAGGTTACTGTAGGTGGGATCTTTTATTTTATACAATAGTCTATCTTTTATTTTGTGTCCTCTTTCATATAATGTAATGTTTATTGGTTGGACTTTTGCTAATTGGTGTAATTCTTCTATTGTTTTGGTATAAGGGTATCTATCGTCAAAAGCAAACCTAAGGGATTTATTTTGGATTTTCTGTAATGTTAGTATGGCTGTTTTGGAAAGGGAATTTAGAGGGTAGGCTGGGTATGTTAGTATGGGAAGTATACATGCTTTCACAAGGTGGAGTTTTATGTTAGTTTTTAGTTGTTTAAAGCGTCAGATTGTAGACATGGCGATATTGGCTTTAGTTTTTATTTCCTTTATGTGTTTATTAAATCCTTGTCTTGTTAAATTTAGACCCAATATATTTGCACTTTTTGCATACTGAATTTCATTATTTTCGATAATAACTGGTTCCGTCTTTTTAATTGCTATAGGTAATAAAGTAAACTTTGTTGTGTTCGTTTTTATTTTCCATTTCTTTTCGAATTCATTGATGTTTTTTACTTCTTTCTATTTTCTTTGAAAGCATTCTTTTTGATTTACCAGGCTGGGTAATGATCTGTGTTACATCATCTGCGTATGAAATGTTTAGTCCGTTAGATAATTGTTGGGGCATGTCTGCAGTATATAAAATGTATAGAGTTGGGGAAATACAACTTCCTTGAGGGACTCCACGCAGGATTGGGAAGGGGGGGCCGTCAAGGCTATTTATTGAAATAGAAGCAGTTCTATTGTCGATATAGCTGCAAAGTAGTCTTGTTAATATAGTTGGCATTTGTAAATTAAGAATTTTGTATTTTAAGCCGTTGTGCCACACTTTATCGAAAGCCTTCGACACATCTCTCATGACCATGCAACATAGAGTTTTATTGCTGGCTGCATTAGCTATTGCTTCGGTAGTGATTGCAAGGGCAGTATCTGTTGAACGGTTTTGGCAAAAACCGTGTTGATATTGGGGAAGGCAGTTATTTTCTTCAAGATACTTTCGGAGTCGGTTATTTATTATTTTTTCATATATTTTTCCAGGCATTTCTAGATGGGAAATTGGCCTATAGTTGATTGGGTCTGTTGAAGGTTTGTTGGGCTTTGGTATTAATTTGATTTTAGCGTGCTTGAAGTTACTTTGAAAGAAACTCATTGACAATGAAATATTGAGTAGTTCTGCGAATTTAGAGATTGCTATTCTCAGGAGGTTCAGTAGTAATGTTTTATTAATTGCATCTACACGCGAGACAGTCCCCCCATCAAGCAGGCGCCTCGTCGAGTTCCACCAGCGAAGAGAGAAGAAATGGAGAAGTTGATCCGGGAGATGGAAACAGCGAGATTGATAGAGCGGTCAGACAGTTCGTGATGCTCGCCGGTAGTACTTGTGACGAAGAAGGACAGCACCAGGAGGTTCTGCGTAGACTACCGGGCCCTAAACGCCGTCACTGTCCCTGACGCCTATCCTCTCCCCCGCATCGACGACACGTTAGACGCTCTCAGCGGAGTTCAGTGATTCTCCATGCTGGACTTGAAGTCAGGGTACCATCAAGTCAAGATGGCGCCCAAGGATATGAAGAAGACAGCCTTCTCGTATGGGGAAGGCCTGTGGCATTGGAATGTGATGCCATTTGGCCTCATGAACAGTCCCGGGGTCTTTGAGCATCTGATGGAGCATGTTCTAGAAGAAATGCAGTGGAAGGCGGCAGTCGTGTACCTAGACGATGTGCTGGTGTTTGGGAACAGCTTCGAGGAGTTAGCAAGACTCACGGAAGTATTCACCCGCCTGAGGAAGGCTGGTCTGAAGCCGAATCCAAAGAAATGCACCTTATTCAAGTCAGAGGTGTCGTTCTTGGGACATGTCATCGGCAGGGAAGGTGTGAGCACTGACCCGCTCAAGGTTGCCGCAGTGGAAAAGTGGCCAGTCCAGTCCCTCAGAACGTCTCAGGGCTTCGCAGTTTTCTGGGCCTGTGCACATGTTACTGGAGGTTTGTGGCAGTGTTCGCCACTGTCGCTGCCCCACTGCATCACCTGACGGGGAAAGGAGCATCCTATGAGTGAAGCGAGGAGTGCCAGCAGGTTTTTGTGGCACTGAAGACAGCGTTGGCGGTGGTGCCAGTGTTTCCCTACCCTCAGCCCGGCCTGCCGTACATCATAGACACTGACGCGAGCCAAGAGGGTGTAGGAGCCGTGTTGTCGCAGTTTCGTGATGGAAAGGGGTATGTGGTGGCGTACTACAGCGCCAAGTTCAACAAGGCTGAGCTTAACTATTGCGTCACCTGGAAGGAGCTGGCAGCAGTGATGAAAGCTCTCGTCCACTTCCATCACTATTTGTATGACACGCGCTTCACCATTCGTACTGATCACGCCGTGCTACGGTGGTTGAAGACAATGAAGGAACCAGGACAGTTGGCCAGGTGGATCGAAAAACTGGAGCAGTATAACTACGAGATCATGCATCGACCTGGCAGGGTACATAGCAACGCCGACAGCCTCAGCCGCCGCCCCTGTCCACCTGAGTGTGTGCACTGCTCGCGGCGGGAGTCTGAGGTGGCTGAGAGGAAAGTGACCGTTGCTCACAGCATCACCGAGGCAGATGAGAAGTGGAAAAGGGACCAATGGGAGGACCCTGACCTGTCTCTGGTGATTGGGTGGTTAGAAGCCAGCAGTGAAAGGCCTCCCAAGGAGACAGGGTCGCCTGAGAGTCCCATTATCAAGTGCCTGGTTGATCAGTGGGAGGCACTGAGTCTGCAAGGAGGAATACTGCACCGACGTTGGACGCACACACAAACAGGAGAGGCGAGCTGGCTGGTAATAGTGCCACTCTCTCGGCGACAGGAGCTGTTGAGAGAGATGCATGAAGGAAATACCAGCAGCCACTTGGGAGTGAAACGTACGCTTGAGAAGCTGAGGCAGTGTGTGTACTGGGTGGGCTTGCGGTGAGACGTGCAAGAGTGGTGTAAGACTTGCCGTGTGTGCGCTGCCAAGAAAGGCCCGGCCCGCAAGACTCGCGCCTCCCTACAGCTGTATCACACCGGCATGCCATTGGGATGCATGGCCGTGGATATAGCTGGTCCTTTTCCATGCACAGAAAGGGGGAACAAGTATCTGTGCGTTGTAATGGATTACTTCTCGAAGTGGCCGGAGGTCTGCGCACTACCTAACCACGAAGCAGAGACCGTGGCTCAGTTCCTCGTGGTGTTCACGCGCTATGGAGTCCCAGGGGAATTGCACTCTGACCAGGGAAGAGAGTTTGAGTCGCGGATCTTTAAGGAGTGCTGCAGTCTGCTTGGCATCAACAAGACACGCACCTCTCCTCTTAGGCCGCAGAGCGACGGGATGGTGGAGGTTTAACACGACAATTGTTCACCAGCTGGCGAAATACTGTCATGAGGACCAACACGACTGGGACGTGTGGGTACCTTACGTTCTCATGGCCTGTCGTTCAGCTGAACACGAGGCCACGGGATTCACGCTAGCAAAGTTAATGTTTGGCAGGGAGATTCGTCTACCTGTTGACCTCTCCACGGGCCGTCCTCTGGGAACAGAACTTCCAAACACCTACAGCGACTACGTCACAACCGTTCAGCAGCAACTGGAAGATGCTTACCATGGGCGAGGACATATCTGAAAGTGTTGGGTCAGGCAATGTGGAGGTAGTACCAAGGTCACGCCAGGAATGCAGAGTATTAACCGGGCGACTTAGTCTGGTTACATAACCTACAGAGAAAACTTGGCAAGTCACCGAAACTCCAGTCCGACTGGAAAGGACCATACAAGGTGGCAGAAGTGATATCCGCAGAGAATTACAGACTAGAAATGCCTGGCAGGAAACGGGCAAGTAAAATTGTACACGTGGATAGACTGTGGAAACACCCAGGCGAGGGAGAGTTTACCTGGGGTGCGCGTGGTGGCGTTGAGTCGAGAGACAGTGGCAGTGTTAGTGGTAGCGCTGATGGTGAAGTTAGTTCTTGTAGTGACAGTGAAGACGAGTGATAGTGACACTGATAAGAGTGAGGAAGATGCAGCACCCAGTGATGCGGGAGAGGAAGAAGGTGAAGAAAATGAAGAAAGTGAACATCGGTCTGGTAGGCTTCCCAGGAAAAGGAAGCCACCAGTGTGGTTGACTGACTATGTTATTGAGATCTGATTTGATGGGTAGATTTTGTAGTGTTAAGGTGTCTTTAGGAATTAAGTGCCTTAGAAGGAACAACTGAGGATTTATTTATTTTTTATAAAATGTGTTGTTTAAGTTCCTGTTAAATGTTGAGTGAGGGATGTGACGGGACGCCACGCTTAAGGGGAGGATAGTGTGACGGAAGGTGGCTGTGCATGTGTGTGTGTGTGTGTGTGTGTGTGTGTGTGTGTGTGTGTGTGTGTGTGTGTGTGTGTGTGTGTGTGTGTGTGTGTGTGTGTGTGTGTTATTCACTGTCACAGTCTGCTGCTGGTCTCTCTCGAGACAGCCGGCCGTCCCCCTATGGAAAGAGCTCAGAGCTCATAGTGACCAATCTTTGGGTTGGACCGAGACCACTCACACACAACACACCGGGACAACGAGGTCACAACCCCTCGACTTACATCCCGTACCTACTCACTGCTAGGTGAACAGAGGCTACACGTGAAAGGAGACTCGCCCAAATATTCTCCGTCCGCCCAGGGGATCAAACCCTGGCCCCTCAGTTGTGAGCCGAGTGTGCTAACCACTACGCTAGCGGACCGTGTGTGTGTGTGTGTGTGTGTACGTGTTGGCACTTGAGAGAGCGAGGGGGAAGCAGCACGTGGGGGGGAGTGGCGACACTGCTAGGCGGGCAGTGAGTCAGTGGCAGATAACCATCGCTGTGGGTTGGACGTGCGCGCTGTAATTCTCCGTTCCTGTACCAGAATAAACCGGAAGAAAGTATACCCACTGGCTTTTCCCTGTCCTGGACTTGTACCTGAGACTGTTCAAAAGTGTTAATCGCCCACGGTGTCCTGGTTGCGGCCCACGAGATCTTGGAGAGACGGACGACGGACTGAGGACCACGTGGAAGTTCCCAAAGGTAAGGTGATCTGCATATACATGGTAAGGACAGTGCAAGTGGTCAATTGGTGTCGGGAGTAGCGTAACAATACTAGTAATAACAATAATTATTATAATAATATTATAGATAATAATAATGATAATGATTGTGATAATAATAATAATAAAAGTAATAATATTAACACAATAATAATAACAATAAAAGTAAAAATATTACTATAACTATTATTATTGTTATTTATTACTATTATTATCAATATTAATTTTATATCATTATCATTATTGTTATGATAGTTATTATTATTACTACTATTATTACTACTATTATTTATGATAATAATAATAATAATAATAATAATAATAATAATAAGTACACTAGAACCTCGGTATATGTCTGCCTTAGAATAAGTCCAACTTGGTATACGACCTGTTTGGACTAAAAAAAATATACGACTTTTATTTGGAATACGAATTGCGCGGGCGTTAGTACAGCATATTTCTGAAATTTGTGCTCGATTTTCTTCTGCCCTGCTCTCTCCAGTGACGTAGCATGATTCTGCCTCGTGATTGGCTGGGCTTGCTCTCCTCCTTGCCTCGCCTGCCTCCCTCCCACCAACCACCCTTTCTCTCACTCTCTCTGCGCCTTCCTCCCACCCACCCCCCTTCTTTCTTTCCCTCTCACTCTCTCTCTAGGCCCGTACACGTTACACACTATGGCTTGTGCGCCGACCTCTGACTCGACTCACTAGCCCCATAACCATATATGGAGTGATTAGGGGGCCATCCCGCGCTTGACCTGAGTCTGGCAGTGGGCATTTCATAGGAGTGAGTCCTGCATTTTATTGGAAGGAGACTCTCTTTCCAAACAATAACATCTCCTCCTCCTCCCTTCTCAGTAGGCACTTGACTCTTCTAAGCAAGGTAAAATGAGTTTAAATTTTCATTTACAGTATTTTACTTAATTTCTTTTGTATTACACTATATTTATTTCATGTACAGTACGTATTTTAGTATTTAGGAGTGTTTAAAATCAATTTATACAACCCTATCAATGTATAATACATGTACTGTATACAGTGGCGTATGGTGGTTTCTGTCACTGGGTGTGCTGAACAATGATTCTGTCCATAACTAACATATATATAATTACTGATGTGTGTGTGTGTGTGTGTGTGTGTGTGTGTGTGTGTGTGTGTGTGTGTGTGTGTGTGTGTATGTGTGTGTGTGTGTGTGTGTATTTACCTAATTGTAGAATACGGGGGGGGGGGGGGGTGTAATTACAATTTTATAGTTATTCATAGTGTTAGTTGGAAAAAAAAAGTAAATTTTATGTGTAAACTTAGAATAATAAAATATATTCATTTTGATTAGCTAAGCTTACCACCTAAATTACACAGTTGAGTGGTTGACATACCTGCTTACTTATAATTCAATTCTATTCTTCGTGTTTTTTATATGAACTTGTTCATAACTTCATCATAGAAAGAGCCTCTCTATATAACTTTAGTCAGGAAGTTCTTTTCTATGAAGAGCGAACTGAGGTCACTCAGCCTCAAATGACTTCCATCAACACGTTTCCCTGGTGTTGTAATAATGTGGCATCTGGCACCTCACAGCAGTCCTCAAGGTCACTGTCACAACTCACGGAGACTATACCACGGCCAGTCACAGTTTACCACAACACTACAACACCACAACAGGTGTCCACCACCTGTAACACTGTCTCATCAGCCACAGTTATATGAGTCACTTTAATACCAGTCACATAACCACAAATACCGTCTATATCAGCGTAGCCGCTTTTCAAGGGAAAGATTTTTTAAGAATACCAGCGTAGCAGCAGGAGGCTGTCTCTCTCGTATCCCTCCGCCGGCAGATGGGAGTGAATGTCACATTCACTCCCATCTCCCCTCTTTTCTCATCGCCATGGTAACGCCATCATTAAGATGCAAACACACCGCAACACAATAATAATTACAATATACTCACAATTCACAACATTTATCTAGTCAAGGGAAATGCACGTGCTCCCCCGACACAAGCGTCAATAAAACTGAGTTAGTATAACTTGGGTTACTTGGCAACTCAACTTACTTCTGTTGTTTCATCGGTAAGAGAGTCCATGACTTAGGTTGCACTCAATCTTTATTTCTGATTGAGTGACTTAATAACATTTGGTTTCATAATAGATACTATATTATAATGCCTGCAAGTCTTAATTATGTTCATATAATGAATGGCAAAGACACTTTATACCTTCTAGCCAATATAAAATTTTAGCACCAAAAACGAACGCAAGCAGTGTGCATTTGTAGAGCCGCACACCCAGCTCCATATTTTCAACAGTCTGCCCTCCCACTCCACCATACGCGCTATGCTACATAATGATACAATTGATTATTGGGTGTGCAATGCTTCTACAGAACACCTATAATACAAAATATTATAACAGGGCTAAAAACAATAAGAAAAATATCGTTTCCCACTTACTGCTGAATTTATTTATAACTATCATGCATTTCTCTCTCTGGTTGAGGGTGTGCGGCGCACACCCTGAATATACGCCCCTGACTGTATACCAATAACTATAGAATTTTTTTTTTCAAGAGAACGAATTAATCATTTTCCTTTTATTTCTTATGGGAAAAATTCATTTGGTATACGTCCTTTTTGCTATAAGTCCAGGGATCTAGAACGGATTAAGGACTTATACCGAGGTTCCACTGTAATAGTAATAATAGGAATTAAAAGGGAAATTTTGCTATCATTATTATTACTATTATTGTAGTAATTCTTTATACACTAAATCCGGGAAACAAGAAACACCGAATTGCGTTCACTAAAGTTTATCGTTAAGAAGGATCAGCCTGAGAGGGGAGAGCGTGTGTTTGTTGCAGCGATGGGTGTGTGAGTGACGGCCCGGTTGTCTTAAGGCCCCCACACACTATCATGCATGCATGCGCAATCATGGTGTTTGTGCATGCATAACCACAGTGTGTGGTGATGACTGAAGGCATGCGCATGCGATTTAAGATGCATGATGAAGGTCCGACACTGTTTGATTTTTAACCGTCAATCATGACGGTTGCACATGCTTGAATGACAGTGTGTGGCGATGACTGAGCAAGTCGTCAGTCTTCCACCACCAGCTATGGTGAGCACTCAGGAAACGCAGGCATTTTGGCGCGAATTTTTTGAACTTTATAGAAGTTTCCCAGCATTGTGGAAAATTAAAAGTGAGGAATATAAAAATAGAAACTTGAAAGGAGAACAATACAATATATTAGTAGAAAAACTAAAGGAGATAGACCCCAATGCAACCCGTGCTACGGTTACAAGGAAGATTAATAATGACTAAATATATAATATAATTAAGAGATATAATGGAAATCTAAATAATTACATGTAATTATAAACCTCAACAATATCACTTTATTTAGCAAGATAACGCTATTTAACCATCACTCATGCATTCTTTAGACATTATTTTATTCATATATAATAACAAAACAGTGTCACTAGTTATCTATTGAATAATTAACTTGATTTTAATAGTGAGTAATTTTGAAAACATTGGGTTGGTACACCTGCTTGACCCTTTTTCAGATAATGTTAATAACTACATAATGGCTGCTAATATGTTGTGTTAATCTATTCATAGAGTAAATATTTATTTATATATATATATATATATATATATATATATATATATATATATAAATATAAAGTGAGTAGTGTTTGTATATGGCGAAAAAATGGAATAAATAAAATAAACCCGCGCTTAGGTATAGGGTTGGTAGCCATAACAGACTATTTTCTGTATGATATTTTAGATTATAAGTTTGAGATCAAATTAGAAACCAGTAAATTTATCAGAGGTAGGTTGAATCTATATAAAGCTAATCTAATGGCAACGCAAGCAACTTCCCTACTCATCTTGACCGGCTAAGTGACGTGCGCCAACTGATGCATGTGCACTCATGAGTGACAGTGTGTGGCCAAAACCAGTGATTGACGTGTTTGTGAATCATGCATGATTGCGCATGCATGCATGATAGTGTGTGGGGGCCTTTAAGCGGGTATCACACTGGGCTATTATTCCTCTTACATCCTACCTCCAACCTCCGATTTCAGCCAGCACCGCCGACACCTAGCAGACACGCGACACGCATTTGTTTACGTTTATCTCCAGCTCCAGCAACAATGGCGGACCTCTTCAGGACAACGGGCTTCTATTCGAGAAGAATTGTCGCTGCAACAGTGTTATGTGCCCACTTTAATGACCTTAAAGACAAGAAAAAAAGGCGTGTGTGGAGGCGGAGGCGTGTGATGGCGTTGTTTACACCACTGTAGATCAACTGATATGTTGTTCTAATTTAAAGTCGCTTTTCTTTTTCATTTTACTTATTTGTAATCATTATTCTATTGCAACTTATGCAAGAAATAAAATGATTATGGCAAACTATTTTGTCTTCTCAACATAGAATGTCATTTGACTTCGAATTTTGTTCCAGCATATCTGATTCCTTCCCAAACCGCGCGGGCTGCAAAACTGCTCCGACAATCGGAGGAAAAGTGCTGGAGGTCGGCGGTAATTGCCGATTTGTTGGAGGTTGGAGGAAAAATAGCCCAGTGTGATAACCGCTTTAGGCGGACATCTATCATCAGTAGACACCTACCGCCCAGTGAAATACTCTAGAAGAGGTACTTATGGGGATGAAGGCGGTGCTGCGGACTTAGTGATTCCCGTGTTCTCTCTTCCCGGTTCCCTTAGTGTCTCATTTACACAAGAGCAGCTGCAGCCTGCCCTCTGAAGATAACTTTTACTACTATACTTACATAACATTATATACACCTTACACTTTTACACTCTTCAACTTCAAATTCTTTATAATGGTCTCACCACGTCTAGCCTCGGAGTCTCCATCTGGGAAGAGGAACACAAATGTCCACAGGTCAGATTGCCCCACTGCTGACGACCTTGGGTGTCTTGACACTTCATCTAATACTTTTTCTATTGATTTCTGCAACATTCGTGCCCTTATATTTAATCTCTAGTCTGTGGAACACCATCTCTCTTCCACTAAACCTCATCTTTTCCTAACTGAAAGACAGTTGTCTATGACTGCTGACAGCAGCCCCTTCTCTGTTCCCTCTTACTTCCTCTATCCTCATTTTCAATCCAAAGCTGGCTGTTGCGTATATGTGCATAATGACATTGCTTGCTTTCGTGCCCACAATCTTGAATCTTCAGAATTTTCTACCATCTGGCTAAGACTTCAATGTCACTCTCTAATTAAAATCATCTGTGCTGTATATCTCTGACCTAATTCCTTTGACTATTTGCTTTCCAAAGTGGAGTACATACATACACCCCATCTCACTTTCCTTATGCTGAGATCTCCATTTTAGGGTATTTCAATGTTCACCACCAGCTTTGGCTTTCATCTTCTTTCACTGACCAATCTAGTGAACAAACCTTCAACTCTGCTATCTTCCATGACCTAGAGCAGCTGGTGCAGTTCCCTACCCATGTTTCTGACCGCCTTGGAGACACATCCAACATTCTTGATCTTTTCTTAACTTCCAATCCTTCAGCTTACTCTGTCAAACTTTCCGTTGGGCTCCTCCGATCACAATCATATTTCCATTACCTTTTATGTCGCTCCAGTGCAGCCTCAGGATCCGCCTAAGCGGAGGTGCTTCTGGCATTTCAACTCTGCTAAGTAGGAGGACCTAAGGCAGTACTATTCTGATTTTTCTTGGTATGAATGTTGCTTCCATGTCAGAGATCCTTCTCTTTGTGCCGAGTGCATAACAGAGATGATTATCTCTGGCATGGAGTTATACATTCCTCACACTTTCTCTAATACAAAAGCTAAAAAACCCTGGTTTATCTCTGCTTGTTCTCATGCTGTCAAGGATAGAGAGGCGGCTCACAAACAGTACCGTGGTCATCCATCTGCTAAGACTCATGCCCTCTATATTTCTGCCCGTAATCATGATAAATTTATCCTCCAAACTTACTAAAAATTCTTTCATCAATAGAAAATGTCAATCTTTCCAACAATTTTACTTCCTCTTCTTTTTCTAAAGCTGAACTCTTCGCTCAAGACTTTGCTACCAACTCTACCTTGGATGATACTGGGTATATTCTTCCTACTCCTCCACCCTCTGACTACTTCGTCCCGAAAAATCCAAATTCTTCATAATGACGTTTTAATTCCATGTCCTCTCTGGCTTTGATTCTCGAAAGGCTTACAGTCCGGTAAGTCCCTCCTGTTGTTCTCAAAAACTGTGCTTCCGAGCTCGCTCCCTGCCTGGTCAAACTCTTTCGTCTGAACAAGGTTTGGCCTAGCCACGCGCTGTGCCATCTGACACCATTCACTCATTTTACTGTATACTCCACTGTTCACTGTTCACGGTTCACACTCCACACAACTTTCCTCCGCATTGTCCTTAAATGTTGCATATCCTTCTGTATATAAGCCAGTGGTGATCACAGCAGCAGCAGCAGGCACCGAAGCTGTAGCAGAAGAGTGAACACACCTGCTGCCGCCTGACCAGCTTAATTTGGAGAAGGACGTGCCACTCACTGACGCTAACCAAAGGATACCAGGTTGTATTTTTCCATAACAAATATTTCATTGTGTTTTAGTATATTATTTTTGGGCAAGCTTATTTAAATGGCAGAATGTGTGGTACTTAGTATAGAGGAGGAGTCAGCTTTGGCTGGCTGAGTAGTATTGTGTGAGGCCTGTGGTTTTGAGAGGCGATGGAAGGTAAGGGACTGTAAATTGTGTGAAGTGTTAGCAAGAAATGTAGCTTTAGAGGAGGGGGTTAAGGAAATTAGAGGTTTGTTGGGAGACACAAGGCAGCAGATGCAGGAGTTCAGGGGGGAATTTAGTGTCAGGTCACGAATGAGGACAGCATCAGATGAGAGTCTCTGGGGACAGGAGGATAGATGGAGGGTTGTAGATAGGGGAGGGAAAGAGAGGGTGAGCACTCCCTTGTGTGAGGGGAAATTTCCTCCCTTGTGTGAAGTAGAATGTAGCAACAAGTTTGGCTTGTTAGCTACACAGGAGGAGGAAGAGGTAGTGATAGAGGTAGATGCAGGAGATAGGGACAGGACCCCCAAAGCGAAGGTAGTGAAGAGGGAGGTAGGTGGAAGGGAGAGGAAAGACAGGAAAAGGTTAAAAGAGTCTCAGGAAGTGTTAGTTCTTGGTGACTCTAGGATTAGGTATTTAGATGGGACTTTTTGTGAAGCCGACAGGGAGAGGAGGATGACTTGTCTTCCTGGGCCCGAGTACAGGACGTGGTAGAAAGATCAGTGGGGTAGTGGAGGAGACTGGGAACCTAAAATAATGAAGTTCTTATTCCATTAAAAAATAATTACTCTTTGGTTCAGTACTGCAATCAACTATGAATTCTTATGAAACTACTCACAAATAAAAAGCGACACTACCTTTCATAACACAAAATTAATATTTATATAAAAGAAATAAAGAACACATCGTCCTCATCTTTGTTCAATGAAACTGTGGACTAGTTAGCAGCAAAAATTATTTATAGCTTAAAATTACACACAGAATTCACAGATAAATTCATCTACACCTGCACAATCATCGTGGGCCCAATCCCTACACGTAGTACACTGGATCCACCCTTCATCTGCTGTCTTGCTGAATGTTTCACCGCAATATAAAAAGACTGTCACCATCATCCTCGGACTCACTTGACTCACATTGTGTTAGAGTTCATACGCAGCTCCTCTCTTTTTCTGTTGGATACAATCTGCAGTTTTTCTTACTTTCTGGTGTGGTTTGTCACTCTTTAGCTTGGACGCTATTGACATTTTTGTTTTACACGTAGCCTTTTCAGTATATGTCTCGGCAAGCATTTTCTTGTAGAGGCAGTTCGCAGCAGTATGTAGGGAAGGAGAGAAAAAAGAAAAGGCAGAAGACCTTATTCTGCACTTTTACCCTTTTTTGTATCCCATTTCACGATTTACAAGTGCTTTAAGGGCAACCTCCATAGCTTCAGTGGTTCAGGACTGCCTAGTTGTTGTTCTTACATAATTCCGAGACATCGTCACCAACAAAAAAAAAAAAAAAATGGACAGTGAAGTTTTCAGTAGTTGATCAGTCTAGTTATGGCCAAAAATGAAATCTCACAATGTAACCATACTAAGTTTCCCCTTCAAAAATATAGAAGGCCTATATTAGATTGCAAGAAAAAGGCTGTGATGGTGTACGAGTGGCCAATTAATTATTAAAAAGCACCATTGGTTTGGCAAGTAGCCTGACACATTTCCCTGATGGTGACAGTCTGTGGTTTCGGTGTGAACTTAAGTTTTAGGCTATAATTGAGACTAACAAGTATTGCACTGGCTTTCAATGCACGAAAAACAGCTAAAGAAAAGTTCGCAATTTTATAGTTGACTAATGAAAACATTGCTACAAAAAAAAAAAAAAAAAACTGACATAGTCAGGACAGACTGTAGGGTACAATGGTGCAAGCTATATTTTTGAAATAAGTAATAATATTGCTGCGGAATGCGTGGCTATATCACAGTAGCTCAGAGGGTAAAATGGACCAACTGAGGGTAAAATGGTACCCTGGGCCATTTTACCTCAGGCAAAAATAGGCCGTTTAGCTCCAAGGGCAATCAAAATGTAAACAATAACCTCAACCGAATAATGTGGGAACAGATAAATGTTTCAGTGGTCAGTCGCAGCCACAGAGCCACACCTAAGAATCATGCAATAGTACATGAAATGGTAAAATTTTACATCTTCACCATAAAGGCGTTTATTTACGTCTCCATCTTCGGACTGCACCTCGTCCAACACCCTACTTTTGGTCACAGAAAACATTTGATAGCTTCTGTATTAACCTAACATAACATAACCTATATTAACCAAACCTTAACCTACATAGACAAATAACAGAACCTTGTTCAAACAAAACAAAACTATTTTTCGTAGATAAGGTCTCACAGAAAACATTGAATATCTCACAAACTAAGAATTTGCGACGGAAATGTAATTGAAGAAAACCTCAAAATGCATCCGGTAATGCAAAAATATAACCCTGAATTCTCTAGAGCAGTGGGGTGAAGATGTAAAATAATACCCATGAAATTATAAGTCACAGTATTCCTACAAACACAATTTTATCACCAATAGCTCACCAATAGATCAGCTGGTGATGAAATATCAACTTCTTGGGAATTTGATGGGGCCGTGCAGGCTGTGGTGCCACAGCCTCTAGTGCCCCAAAAGTGCAGGTTGCAGATTAGTAAGTGGATCAGATCCTGTTGAGTTGATCTGTCCTTTGGAGGAAGGTTCTGGTGTGTTTGAGTACTTTGAAGGCCAGGCCAGGATCTTGAGAGCCACCTAAGAGGTTAGTTATTGCTGGTCTGCGTAAGTGAAGAGACGACAGTGAATGGAGGAGTGCCATGCGGTGGAAGTGATGACGAGGACAGTATAGTAGGGAGTGTTCTGCGGTGTCAGGTTGTGTAGGGCACCAAGGGCAGAAGGGATCCTCTGTCATGCCCAGCTTTTGTAGGTGGGAGTTTAGGCGGCTGTGTCCAATTCGGAGTCTGGTGACAGAAGTGTCAAGGGCACGGCTGGGGGAAGTAGGTCCACCAGTGGTGTCGTGTGTCTTGTCTAATGCGTCCAAGTGAGATGTACTGTAGGGCGTTAGTCAGGTCTGTGTCCCAGTGTAGTATAGTTTACAGGCTGTGTGGAGATGAAATATTCTGGGGCGGTTCACACTAAAAACAAATGGCGTCCAAGCTTCAACTTGCCCGGATGTTACAGCTGACTGAAGAGCCGATAAATGAATTACTTGTGTCTCACCTTCCCCTAGTTACAAACTACTAATGTGTCATGTGGAGAATGTTTCACTATTTTATTCCTCTTGTATACAATTTCCTTTTACTTATCAGATTGCTTAAATTGGGTTTGATTTATGCGAAGTAACTCAAAATAATGCTAAAATTATGCTAAATTACTCAAAATAATGCTAAAACTATGCTAAGCAACTCAAAATAATGATAAATTGCCATGAATGCTAAAAATTATGCTAACCACAGATAATTTGCTGAAATTAGGCTAAAAGCATTAAATAATAAATAATGGTAAATGTGCGAGAGAAGTAGCCTACGCCCTACTCCACCGTGGTTCCTGTGCGAGTCCTGATTAGTGTCATCTATTTGCATTACAAAACCAGATAATACAAATGATAAAATTTCAAGCGGGAAAGCACTATCGCAATAATACCACAGAAAATTCCTATGTATACAAATGTGGTGCCCGGGGGGGGGACGGGGGCGTTATTTTATTTATTTATTATAGTTGTTAAATGTTGTTATTCTATTCTTTATTTAATTAATTTATTTTACTTTCATTTCACTGCTGAAGGACCACCAGTGTGGTGCCTTGTCATTAAATTAACTTCGAATGGGGAACTCTCATGACAATTAAAAAGATATTTACTTTGATTAATTATATTAATTAATGGTCCCTGATGTTGGATATTTCCCTGAATATTAAGAAAAGAAAGCTGCCACCACCCCCAAAGGTTTAATGAGAATTAGGGGATTCTCAGGGAATTTAATTTCTTCCTAAAGGGAAGTTAAAATATTCGAAAGAGAAAATAATTACTACCAGGGAAATATAGGTGACCAATGAAAAGAAAAGGGGAACTGATTTAACAATTTAGTTATTTGGTAGAGTGGACTGAGTTTCAATAAGGCACATGGATTCGTGGATTTGTTTCATATCCTTTTTCAAGAGTGTTGAGCACCTCCCTATTAACCTTACCACACCAAACGGAGGTTAGTATTAACACAGAATCACTTTCTCAGATTTTACTTGAGTTATTTATTTAATGTATACTTTGAATATCACAGGCTGATCACTGAGTCTTAGAAACACGGCTTAGTTATAGTATCAGACAACTTAATGGCTCATGGCAGAAAAACTTCACCTTCCTCAAAAAGAAAATAAATACAGAGTTGGCAATACATATCTCACCTCGAGATACCAAGCTCTTCACACATTACACATTATACCCTTGACTCCCTTCCCTGAAAAATATCACCTTAAAAATGTTATAATTTTGTAATTGGGCCTGAGAACAGTTAAAGAACCTTTTCTCAGGGGATTTCCGAAAGTAAGGTGATCTCAATGTTTCTGTTTATGCATACATAGTATAATTCTTCCTCACTAAGTAGGAATACGCGATTCCTATTCCTGAATACATGGGCTGGATCTATCAGACCGTCTTACGTGACACATAGTTTCCTAAAGCTTAACTTGGAAATTTGGCAGTGGCTTTCTAGCCGTTCATTTAACTACAAAAACAAAAGAAAGTAAATGAGAAATTGGTGTAACTGTCGTGGAGGCATTCTTTCCCTGTAAACACAATGAATGTAGAACCACGAGTGATAATTCACTTCCTTAACTCAGAAGTTAATACACAGTCACAATAACATAGAAATTACCGTGAAAAATATATATTGTACACCATGAAATATTTTGTAGGGATTAGGGGACCATGCGGTTTTGAAACCACGTTGTCCTTCTTTAAGAGAAGGAAATTGATATTATCCACTTATAATAGATCTCAATAGGGGTTTACATGTATTGTCAGACTATTGGGGAAGATTATGGACTATATAATAATGGCGAGAGGCATTGAATTTCACAAATATTGAGGGATTTCGAGAGCGATGTCACTCACCTGTAAACACAATGAATGTAGAACCACGAGTGACGCTGTCTGGGAAAAAGGCGGGAGATGAGAAGGGGGAAGGGGGGGTTTCGAGGATATTCCTCCTTTGATCTTATTATTAATTGATTATTGAGACGTGAAATAGTTATTAGTTTATAGGAAATTAATTTTTACGCTAAATAAGTGACATTTAGATATCTATTGAATCTGATCTCTGGATTACTATATAAGGGAACATTTTTGTCTACGTGACTTTTAGCACGTCCCGGGCCTCGGGGCATGATCGCCTCACATGATGCAATATTACGTCATCCTTAACAAAGTTTTGTGGGAAGATAACTAAGTAGGTTAATTATATTAGACTATGGAGAGCATTTTGACAAGTTAATGACTATTAATAGTGATTAGATTATGATATTAATTTCTTTCCATAGAAAACTGTCTGGTGGGAGGGGTTGACTGCATAGGATTTGAAAGTTTGGAAAAACAATTCTAATATAAACCTTAATATAAACATATAGTATAAAAGTATGAATGATGTGAGTAAAAACATTTATATAATGCAGTATCCCCTTGGGAATACAAGATCTAAGGGCAGACTAAACATAACAAAAAAAAGGTACATTCAGTAGGCCTATTTGAAATTAAATTGGAAGCATCACACAAAGGAATTTTGTGTGGTAGTGTAATGCAAATAGGTGACACTAATCGGGACCGGAGCTGGAGCTGAAGGAGGATTTCAGTCATCATTTCACATAGTTGAACTGAAAGGGGAGAAACTTACTCGGTGCATTTCAGCCAACATGAAAAAAACTGCATTATCTGCACACAACATGCATATTTTGTGATCTTCAACTCCTATATTCATATTTATCATTCTGCATACTTCATCTGGACTGATAGGTGAGTGGTTATGAAAATGCATGCTAATGCCCAACGGATTATGGTTATTATCGTTGTAACGCAGACAGCTAGCGATCCGCTAGCTACCGAGATCCGCTACTGTAGCGGATCTCGGCAAACATTAGACCAACTACGAATTTTGCCGTAAAATTTGAGTTGCCGTAAGTTATAACAACATAGACAGATAAGGCACCCTAGTTCTTTTACGCAATCAGATATCGTCTTATTTCTGTCGTGTTTTCTAGTTTCGTTTGTTTTTTCGGTACAGAAAAAAAAAAATAACAAGATAAAAAATAAGACCTCTAGTAGGGCCAAATAGATTCATAATTGCTGTAAAAAAAACTGAATACGAGATAAATGGGAAATGCAATGCAGTTGGTGTTAAAAGTAAAACTGTACATTGTTCAGCATTTCAGGATGAGAGATCAGAGGCCTATGTTAAGAAAAAAATGATAAACCAGCAAAAATAGGGATGATAATTTGAAAATTATTATAGAACATGAGTGGAAATCAGTTCTTATATTTGGCCTCCTTGAATACTTTGACCCATAATGCCACAGGCCAAGACGTAGGTCGGCCATTGTTGAGCAATTCTTAAACGCGGAGCGAGAATCCTAGCAGTTGAGGTACTGCGTAGCTGCTCATACAGAATCCTTAATGAATGTTGGGTATGTTGTTCACATTTGTTCCATTTGTTATATTTTATATGCGTATTGATAAAATCTTCGTAATTATGAAAGCAAAGGTTTGCAAGTGATCTTGTGCGTCTCGAGGTAGTCGGAAGTACTTCATGAATAGTCTGGACGATAAAACTGGAGAATAGGTCCGTGTCGCGTACAAGCACGAAACTGACATATCAGTTAGAAGACTCGGTAGTGGTTCCAGAAACGTAAAAAAAATGAGGTGCTCACTTCTAGTGTGGCCGTAATAGCACTCGAAAGTGTGGCGATTCTCACCAGTTACTAAGTCCAGCGAGCTCCCTCCCTGTGTAAAGTAAACACTGATCTGATTTTGGAGGTCCTGGGATTCCAGGGGGGATGCAGCTCCTTCTGCTAGATTAGGTTAGGTCAATGTCCTAGCGGGGGCGTCCCTGGTTAGGTTAGGTTAGGTTAGTAGTGGGGGGTGCGATTTTTTTTTTTTTTTTTTTTTTTTTTTTTTTTTTTTTTTTTTTTTTTTCCGATTTTTTTCTTCAATTTTGAATGGCCATATTTCGCTTAATTTACATCTCCCCCCAAAACCCCCGATTTCCCAGGCTCCCCCAAGCTTGTTGGAGGGGAGGGGGGGGGAATCGCGGTGACGGTGAGGGAGCTCGCTGGACTTAGAAACTGGTGAGGATCGCCACACTTTCGAGTGCTATTACGGCCACGCTAGAAGTGAGCACCTCATTTTTTTTACGTTTCTGGAACCACTACCGAGTCTTCTAACTGATATGTCAGTTTCGTGCTTGTACGCGACACGGACCTATTCTCCAGTTTTACCACACTAACAATTCTTCGTGACCATCTACTTGCGTGAATGACTGACGTATCTGTCTTCTAGCCACGGGTCACTCCATCGTTCATTCTTGGTTTACTAGATTCCGGATTGGTGTTATCTTAAATGGGTGATCTCTTCCTAGGTGTGAACTGGTTGTTACATAGCTACCATAAAAGAATTACACCTTCCTTTCACTACGAAGGACATTTGATTACCATCTACCTTTTTGCACGTAATAGATGCTGTCATATTTGTTACAAAATAATTTGGGTTTGCGAAGGGGTTGAATCCTCCCCAAGGTTGGGGTCTGATTTGATATTGTTGTATTCGATATCTATTGAGGACGGAACTTTTCTTTTCTTCTTCTTGTTCTTCTTGTTTGAAGTTTAGAGGGTCATGCCTCACAGTCGTGGTGGTCCACCACTGCTTGTAGTCTTGGTATTCTTACCTGGTTGGCTCCCCTCGGACAAAACTAGACCAGTTAGCATACACATACTACTCCAATAAAGGGGGACCCAGAACCACAGGTACGCCGGTTCAACAGATTATATAAGCATCTAAATATACAATAAGACGAATAGAACTGGAAGTTATGTACCTTTAATGGTGTTTATAACATAACAATGTATATAGTAATCCTACTCAACATAATCAAATAAAGTATTGCCCATGGCATTATGTAACAGCCTTTTAAAAGAAGATATACTGGCAGCTGCAACAGTGTCAGCTGGCAAGGAATTCCAGTTTGAGATGCATCTTACACTAAAGAATCTCTTTTTACAATCCAAACGGCTATGAGGAAGGAATATCTTAAAGAAGTGACCTCTGGTACCAACTACTGGAGCCAGATGAAAAATATCAGACAGATTAATAGCCGATAGACCATGAAATATTTTTCAGTACTTGATTAGGTCAGCCCTTAATAGACATCCCTGAACAGAATATAAATCAAGGTGTCTTAGTCGGTCTGAATAGGAATGAATTTCCAAGCCAGAAATATTCTTGGTCCATCTCCTTTGAACCGACTCTAGAAGTTTGAGGTCTTCAACATAACCAGAGAACCACACACAAGAAGCATAATCGAGTAAAGGTCTGATGTGAGAAATATAAAGAGCTTTCATAAATCTGGGTGATCTATTAACAGTGGACTTCAACAGATTAGTCATTATGCCACCTGCTTTATTAGTAATGTTATATATGGTGGTGAAATCTCAAGGAGAGATCAACCATAATATCAAGATCAACATAAGACTGTACAAACTTGAGTGGAATATTGTTGATATAGTAAGAGGAGTATGGTCCAAGCAGAGTCCAATCCACATAGGAGCGTTGGAAACGGAGAACAGCACATTTGTCAGTGTTAAATTTGAGTCCCCAAGATTCGGATGTGCTACTAATCAAATTTATGTTACGCTGAAGTCGGGCAATATCACAAAATGCTGAGAAAGTATGATGATGGTTAACATGTAAGTACAGCTTTAAATCGTCCGCAAATATTTTGTAACCACAAGATAAATCATGCACCACATGATTAATATAAATTAGAAAAAGAATAGGATCCAACACTGAGCCTTGGGGTACACCACTTAGAACAGGACAAGCATAGCTCTCAGAGCCAGACACTATAACCCTCATTTGCCTGTTTTTGAGAAAAGCTTGTAGCCAACCAAGTAGAGATCCAGAAATCCCAAGAGCATAAAGTTTACAAATCAGAGTATCATGGTGGACAACATCAAAAGCCTTGCTGAAGTCGAAAAATACCACATCAACTGTATAACCACTATCTATCCAAGAAGTGATGTCATGATATGCCAATATCAGTTGGTCTTCTGTTGAATGATGGGGTCTAAAACCAAACTGAGAGTCAGAAATAATTCCATTATCTTCAAGGTATTGATAAAGCTGATGAGTCATTATTCTTTCTAAAGTTTTAACACAAACAGGTCAAGCTAATTGGTCTATAGTTAAGAGGAATTGTTCTGGAGCCCTTTTTAAAAATGGGAACAACAGTAGAAACTTTCCATAAATCAGGCAGATGTCCTGATGTTAAAGAGGATTTAAAGATGACATATAAAGGATAAGCAAGTTGATCGGCACAAGACTGGAGTAAGTGAGGATGAATGTCGTCCGGTCCCATGCTAGAGAAGATATTGAGGTAATGCTTAACTGTGGACTGATCAAATTCAATATTAGAGATAAAGCTGTCACAAGACTGATGTTCAGCTGGATTTGACAGGTGTTGACTTTGATACACTGAGGCAAAAGCCTTAACAAATAAGTCAGCCATAGTTTTAGTGTCACTAGTCATTGCCCCTACCCTGTGTAGGAGGTCCAATGGAGTTGGAGGCTCGACAGCGGGCAGTGTAGCCAGGCACGGGGGGCTTTTGTAAGTTTAATGGTTTTTGTTGGTAAAATTTTGGATTAATATTCGTTTCGGTATTAATTTACATCTTCACCATAACGCTCTAGAAAATTCAGGATTATATTTTTGCAGTTCAGTTCAGTTGGTGGTCAGGGAGATTGCCTTTGCAACGTATCTTCTTCTTTTATCTTGTAGTTCCGTTTTTGTTTTGTTTTTTCTTCAATCCTATTAATGTTTTCAGTTCTTTGTACCTATACCACTTATTTGATTTTCAACACCACTTAGTCCTGTATACTTTTCTTTCTCTCCTTTTCTCTTACTTTCCAAAACTCATGAATTATTCTTTCCAGTTCCTCTTTATTAGTCTTTGGTCCAAATAATAGCTCTTCTATCCACTTTTCTTGGAATGGCCTATTATATAGTTTACTTTTATTTCTCAAATCTTGGTATAACTTACATTCTAATAAAAAATGTTCTATATTTTCTGTTTCTTCCTCACATCCAATGCACTTAGTTTCTTTTTCTACAAATCTGTTTCTGTCATTTAATTTTAGTGTGTTTGAGCGGCATCAGAAAAAGGTTACTGATGCTGGCACATTGTCATAAAAGCTATCTTCTTTAATATTATTTTTACATCTTTCATACATCTCTACACTCTTTTTATTTGCTAATTCTCTTTTCCATTCTTCATTGTCCCAATTTTGTATCTTTTTATTTATCTCTTCTTTCTTAATTGTTTTAAAATTTTGTTGTCCCAAACCAATGATCTTCCTTATTTTCTTTATTTCTTGTACCCAATAGTCCTTAGTATGGTTTGATTTTAATTCTTCAAATATTTTTTCTATTACTGAATTTTCTTTGCTTTATATATAGCTTAAGTATAGCATTTTCCCATTTTTAATCCTTGCCTCCATCGTGCTGGCGCCTACCTCCTCCCGTAAGAATCAGACGGGTGTGAAGGCTGGAGCTCCCAAGATCATTCTATATACTTTGTTTTCTATTCTTTGTAATTTTTCTGTCTGTTTTATTAAAATTAATAACATTGATACCATGCAGTATGGAAGAAAGTGCCACATTTTTCCAAAAATTTTTTCATATAATTTTATTGCAACTTTTTGCTAAGATTGAGGGTATTTGGTTTGCTAAATTAATTGCTTTTATTAATAGTTCTTCCTTCTGTTTCTTAAAGCAGTCCTTTTGATCTATAACTTATTCCTAAATATTTTATCTTATTTACTACTTTTATACCTGCTATTTCTCTTGATCTTTCTTTCATATTATAAATAATTACATTATCTTTACTTTGGTTTATTTCTAATTCATTTTCCCCAACTAGTTTTATTATTGTATCTATACTTTTCTGTGCATCTTCCACTGATTGGGCCAAATTTAATCCATTGTCTGCATAGAACAATGTATTTATGTAAAATGATTCATCTTTATAACCTACTCCTGTCTTATTTAGTTGTTTAATTTAAATATTGTTGTAGATCCTGTGCATCATTTCACTTCTTACTTCATTTAACTGTAAATAAGTTTTGTCTTCTGTATATACTTTCGCTATTAAATCTATTATTAATGGGTGTACTCTGTAATAGATCAGGTCTTCAATTAATTTATGTCTTTTTATGGAATCAAATGCTTTTTTGAAATCTATGGCTGTTACTATAAGTGGTTTTTTCATCCTAAAGCTATTTAATATGCAGTATTTTAATGTAAGCAAGTTGTCCTCCATTCTCCTTCCTCTAGTGAAACCTGATTGTGTGTCCATTGTCAAATTGCATTACCTGATACATTTTGAGGTAAAATTGTACATCTTTACCATAATGGCGTTTGTTTACGTCTCCATCTTCGGACTGCATCTCGTCCAACACCCTTTTTGGTCTTAGTGAACATTTGATAGCTTCAATATTAACCTAACCTAACCTAACCTATATTAACCAAATCTTAACCTACATTGACAAATAACAGATCCTTGTTCAAACAAAACTTTATTTTTTGAAGAGAAGGTCTCACAGAAAACATTGAATATTTCACAAACTAAGAATTTGCGACAAAAATGTAATTGAAGAAAATCTTCTCAAAATGTATCAGGTAATGCAAAAATATAACCCTTAATTCTCTAGAGCATTGTGGTGGAGATGTAAAATAATACCCATTTTGAGAAGGTTTACTTAATTACATTTCCATCGCAAATTGTTATTTAGTGACATATTCAATGTTTTCTTCAAAAAATATAGTTTAGTTTGGTTTAAACAAGGTTCTGTTATTTGTCAATGTAGGTTAAGGTTTGGTTAGGTTAGTTCAGGTTAGGTTACATTGATATAGAACAGCGTTTCTCAACCTTTTTACCCATGCGGAAGCCTTAAAATAAATTACATGTCTCAAGGAACCCCTGCACAAAAAAATTATATATCATATTTTCTCATTTTTTTCATCATAGTTTACATGTCTCTTAGCCCACTTAACCTCCAGACGAGTAGGAGTGGAGCCAAATTAACTAGTCCAGCCACATTGAATAGTCAACATAATATTCCCAGTCAACCTGACTCCACCCAATTTGTAACCCTGACCCCTCTCCATGTGCACTAGGATATGTGCCGCACAGATCAAATTCTCCCTCTACCCCCACACACAGCGAGAGCGGTGTTCTCATGGAAATTTTTATATAAAATTGTGTATATTTGAAGTATTTCGCGAAACCCCTAGTGATCTTTTGCGGAACCCTAGGATTCCGGGGAACACCTGTTGAGAAATGCTGATATAGAAGCTATGAAATATTCTCTATGACTAAAAGTAGGGAGTTGGACAAGGAGCAGTCCCGATACGTAGACGTAAACAAATGCTATTATGGTGAAGATGTAAAATTTTACCTTCGTTTCCTTAACCAACCCTAACTAAACCTAACGTAACCTAGAAGAAAAAGTCGTATTTTTCTGTAATTCAGTGGCATAACTATTTGAGGTGATATGAATAAATATCTGAAATTAAATTTGCATCATAAAAGTAACCAGATATCGAGTGGTTAATGAACCAAATATTAACCAAATTTTGATGATTTGTAAAAAAGCTGGATAAATTTTCATAACTACAATATCGATATAAAGATATGGATGGTCTGCTGCTTAGTCAAAGATGCCATAGTGATGGGTAAACTAAAATTAAAATATCATTTAGCTACAAAATAATAAAATGAAAAAAAATGTATCAATTCAATTATATAAAAAAATATATAGAAAATACAATTACATACATGTAACAGTAACCAATGCTACATAGATATGATAATATATGAAAAGAAGATGTGAATTTATAGAAAGAGGTTCTCAAGTAATTTTTGAAGGAAGTTTAATTTTTTCTGGTGTGTTATTGTGATTTTAGGACTTCTATGGGACAAAGCGCTTGTTTCCGAGTTCCTCCCCACCCAGGACAAACTTGGGAGACATGTGGGAAACCGTTTTTTTTGGGTGGGGAATATTTACAGTATAAATGAGCTCCAAAATCAATTGAAGTACATAAAACCACCAGAAAACTAATTTTTCTTCAAAACCATTTTTTTATGGTCCCCTATGGCCTAACACCAACCCTCCTCTGGTCTGCTGTTTTCAAATTTTTTTCTTATTAAATTGGACCTTTCCTAACCTAACCTAACTTTTGAAAATCCTTCCACACTGCCCAATTTCTATTTCAAAAAAATGAAACTGCTGTTGTAAGAAATGTAACCAAATGAAGTCAGCTTGGATGAAGTATAAATTACTGATACAGACCAGGAAGCTCATAGTCAAGGAAGAATATGCAGAGGTGGTGGCTTTTTAACACAGGCCACAGTATACCAAGCTACAGAAGTGAAATCCAACACAGGTGCACACCAGTGATGTGTCCTGTCCCCCATTTTATTCACTTTGTATACTGAGTGTTTTCAGTAACCACTATTTTGGAATATGCAAACTATACAGTAATCATAGGGAAGATTGTTAATGATAATTCTGCTGACTACATTGTACAAATCGGTCACTTTGTTGAGTGGTGCAAAACTAACTATTTGTATCTGAATGTAAAGAAAACTAAGATGATAATTATAGATTTTAGGAACAATTTACAAGTTCCAGACCTTATTAGAATTTAAGCTGAAGTAGTAGAAAGGGTAAGTTAATACAAGTATCTGGGCTTTATCATAGATGACCAGCTGAAAGCCGATGCAAATACAGACATAATATACAAGAAATATAATCAGAGACTGCACTGTACGCATTTTAGATAATCTAGACGTTGACAAATCAATCATTAGTTTTTTACAAGTCAATTGTAGTCAAGCTACCTTTTCTTTTCAAGAATCGTTTGGTATGGTAAATTAACTAGTAGACAAAAATAAACTTAACGAAATCGTTAAAAAAAAGTAAGAAACTGGGTGTCAAAACTAAAATATTAGACATCTTGTATCAGGAACTTGCAATGAAACAAGTTGAGAAAATCATGCAAGATGCGACCCATCCTTTACATCAATATTATATGTTCCTTAGGTCAGGCATAAGACACTCCCTGTGCACACTGTGCAGTGATGCATATAAGAAATCTTTTGTAGTAACAAGTATGTAAATGTTTAATCACCTAAAAGACTTTAATTTCCACTAGTATAGACCCAAAGTGCAATAAATTTTTTTTATTTTGTATTTATGTGATATTTTTTGTGATAGTTCCTATGTAATACTGTCTTTCATTCATATGGATAATATACATATTTATGAATCTTGCAATTTCATACATGATGAGCTCCCGGCAATAACAAATAAAATTTTGTATCATATATACAATTTGACAATAAATGTATCTAATCTTATTAACATGCCATGACTAAAGCACAGAGGAAAAGGAACTTTCAGAAGAAGATAGAAAAAAGGAAATGGAGATGAGACGGAAACCTTAATTTATCGGGTGAGAGGCCAAATAGGAAGAAGAAGAGTGAAGCAAATCAGGAAGAGGACTCTCTGAATTGTTGGTATACAAACAACGATGTTTTAACAAATATGCTAATGAAGTTGAAGGGAATAATAAAGCAATTATTGATGATGCTAGATATTGTCATAACCAATGAGGTTAACTCTAAAACTGCTAGATATCAACTAACAGAAGAGGAAATATCATTGAAAGGATTTAATTTGTATTATATTATGTGTGTATAGAATCCTCTACAGCAATTCTGGGAGCTGATCTTCTCAGGAGATTACTTAAGAAAGCATCAGGGTTGAACTCAACACACATGTTGATAACAGGTAACTTCAATTACCCGAGAGTTAATTAGAATATCTGAACCATACCAGGAGCAGGTGAAACGTGAAAAATTTCTGTACATCAAAACTTTCTGAGACATATACATGTGCCAGCACATCAGGGAACCAACAAGGTGGAGAGGAGCTGAAAACCCAAATCTCTTGGATATAAGTTTAACAAGTGAAGGTATGGTTAACACCATTGAAATGTCTTCTCAATTAGGGAAAAATGATCACTGCATGATGTAATTTGAGTACAATTGTTACAACCAACAAACTGGAGAATTTTCTACAATAATAATGGGTATTACAAAGGGATGAGGATAATTTTTCTTCCTAATTGGGCTGAGGAAGTGGAGAAAATTGAGGGATCAGAAGAAGTGGACAGTGGTTAAAAAAAAAAGGTAGAGGAAGAACTGAAGTACATTCCAAGTAAGGTTCACAACACTATCAGAGAAGGTGTTATGGACAGGACTAGAAACGTGAACTTGGACAAGGATACAAGGGCAACTGTGAGGGGAAAAAACAGGTGCTGGAGGAGATATATGGAAACAAGGGATCCAAGCAAGTATAAGGAATATAAGAAGTGTCAAAATAAAGTACGAGTCATGATTACAAAACTGCATCACCGCAATGTTGCATCTTTATCTATCTTCTACCGCTATTTTCATGCTGACTGCTCTTCTGAATTTGCTAACTGCATGCCTCCTTCCCTCCCGTGGCCTCGCTGCACAAGACTTTCTACTTCTTCTCATCCTTATTCTGTCCATCTACCTAATGCAAGAGTTAACTAGTATCTTCACTCTTTCATCCCTTACACTGATAAACTCTGGAATTCTGTTTTTCCATCTGCCTATGACTTAAACTCTTTCAAAAGAGGAGTGTCAAGACACCTCTCACACTAAATTGGACTTCCCCCCCATGTCTATATATATTTCTCCTACTGTCCTCCTTACAGGGTCTGGCAACAAGCGGGATTTTTTTTTATACTTAATTTATTTTTTCCCTTAGCTAGTACCCTTTTAATGTAAAAAAAACAAAAACAAAAAACAACATTAAGCTTGTTCTTAATCACATTGTTGGTTTTTAACACGTGGGTTTTCTGAGTGGTAAACAAGCAAAGGCTTTATCTTGCAGTCTCCACTAGTATTAGCACACAACAAGAGAGTAAGCCTATCTTTCATTGACTTATGGCTTGGTACACACTTCTCTTCCTTTGTTATATAGGTCCTCCTTGGCATCTTTTTCCAGAAGAGGCCTGTTTCATCACAATTCAACACCTGTTATGCCACATACCTCTCAGTGTTCACAAATGCACAAAATTTATTCACAAAGTGTCGGTTTATCCTTATTCAAACTAGCAGTCTCTCCATGCACAACAACACTGTGGATCTCACTTCGCTTAAACTTTTCAAACCACCCCTTACTAGCCTTAAACTCATCATTATCAGCACTACTTCCAGGCAAATCTTTTGCAAGGTAATTATGCAGGAGCTTCGCTTTCTCACAGATAATGTCCTCAGAGATGGCATCACCAACCAACTGTATCTCATTTATCCAAACTAAGAGAAGTTTTTTCATCTCCATAAACTTTGATCCTCTAGGGGTTAGAATCATAACACTTTGCCACATCAGCTGCTTTAATCACTTTCTTACTTTTCGAAATTGTACACACGGTTGACTTCGGCATTTTGAACATGACAGCAAGATCCATCACTCGCACACTGCCCTCATGGTTTGTGATAAATTGTTTCTTCGCCTCAATTGTCGCTCTCACTGCCTTCCTCTTATTCTTATATCCATCACTGCTCTTCTTAGGTGCCATGGTTAATAGGTAAAGGTTAAAAAAAAACACACAAATCAAGGCGAAAACACAAGGGAAAATAGCGACGAGCACACGAGAGATGCATGGGTGATGATGTGCGGGAAATATGAACTACACTTGCGATGGGAAATATGAACTGTGCTTGCGGCGTGAAATATGAACAGCTATCTCACTCAACTGTCCCTTTCCTCCACATTAAACACACTTGGTCTATCCTTTACTAAAAATCTAAACTGGCAATTTCATATCTCTACTCATGCTAAATCAGCTTCCAAGAAGTTAGGTGTCATATAGCGTCTGCATCCATTTTTCTCTCCCTCTCAGCTGCTTGCTCTATATAGAGGCCTTATCTGCTCATGTATGGAGTATGATTCTCATGTCTTGGGGGTTTCAACTCACAGAGCTTTGTTAAACAGAGTGAAGTATAAAGTTTTTAGTCTCATCAACTCTCCTTCTCTAACTGACTGTCTTGATTTTTTAATTCATTGAAGCAATGTTGCATCTTCATCTCTTTTTCTACTGCTATTTTCATGTTGATTGCCCTTCTGAATTTGCTAACTGCATGCTTCCATCCCTCCCGGAGCCTTACTGCACAAGGCTTTCTACTTCTTATTTCTTATCCCTATTCTGTCCATCTTTCTAATGTAAGAGTTAACCAGTATCTTCATTTTTTCATTCCTTACACTGGTAAACTCTGAAACTCTTTCTTTGTTAAACTCTTTCAAAACAGGAGTGTCAAAACACTGCTCATATTAAATTGAACCTCCATCCCTGCCTCTAATTCTCCTAATGTCCTTTTTACAGGGTCTGGTAACCTATTTTTTGTTTGCCCTTTGCTGGTACCCTTTTAATGTAAAAAAAAACAAAAAACTGAGGAAACTTGTCAAAATTTTGTATCGATTTCTTTTATGATACTTCAATATGCTAGATATACGATATGGATATTGTCACTTCCTTTGCTATGATAACTATACATATGAGGTCATAGATATGATCAGTTGAATTCATCAATTATCTTCAAAAATTTATTTGTTTTTCGTACATGTTTGTTGGGGGTAGCAAAGGAATGATTGTGTGTTGAGTAGTTGCTTTTCTGATATGATGTTATTCCCATAAAATGATAATAGATCTGAATATTATTTCCACAGTTAATGATGGCTGGGTCTCAAGAATTCAAAGGAAGTGCAAATGACTTTTTAGATTGGTTCAAAGGCAAAGAATTTGAAAAGGTAAGTACTGTTTTATTGTTTAGTGTGTTTAAAGTACATGTATATTTTTTGTTATCAATGAAATCTAAAATTTACTTCAAAAGCTCAAGGAATTCACAGTAAACTTGTTGATTTTATGTATTGTTAGCTTAGCTCAGTGGTTCCCAAACTTTTTCAGTTTGTTAGCCAATTTAACATTAGGCGTGCTATCCCCTTCACAAAATGTTGTCAATATTGATGTATATGGCTATATTAAAACCAGGGTTGCGGAGTCGGAGTTGTAAAGAGTCGTAGGTTTTGGGTGGAGTCGGAGTCGGAGGGAGTTGGAGTCGGATTCCTAAGAATATTAGGAGTCGGAGTCGGAGTTGGAGCACTCTTATCAAGATTGTCGCAAAAGTCAAGATAAGAAAAATGGGTTGATAAAAGGCCTAATGGAGGACAGAAAAACCGTGGGAATAAGAGGAAATAATATAATCAGCGAAGAGATAAAACAAACACTAAAACTGAATGATAGGAAAAGGCTTTTAGGAGTTAAGGATTTGGAGTCGAAGTCGGTTTTTCAAGAATACCCGGATTCGGAGTCGGAATCGGAGTCGGTTTTTCAAGAATACCCGGATTCGGAGTCGGAATCGGAATCGGCATTGGTATTTTAAGAATACCCGGAGTCAGAGTCGAAGTCGAACTTTTCACCTCCGACTCAGCAACCCTGATTAAAACACTAGATATACCGTATTTCCCGTGTCATAAGACGCACTTTTTTCCCTGAAAAATTCCCCCAAAAATCACCCTGCGTCTTAACACTTGTCACTTAACACTTAACACTGCGTCTTAACAAGTTGTATAGGGGTGTTCGACAACCCTCAAACACCCCAGGAATGACATACAAGCACTCACACTCATCAGACATAAAATGTAAGCCTACAATTATAATTTATTTTGATACTGCACTTTGTTTAATAAAGGTAACAAGATATTTATTTTGATACTGCACTTTGTTTAATGACGGTAACAAGATATTTATAATACTGATTGTTATGAACTGATATGATGTTATGACTCACCAACGCCATCTACACGCAAACACGCCAAGAAGAGAAATCAAATAAAACGAGAAAGGGGAAACATGGACTACATTATAAGGAAGCAAAATTCCCACAACTAGAAGAAATCATAAAAACATGGGTAGACGACCAACGAAATAAAGGATACTCCGTCTTAACGAAGATGATAATGGTAGAAGCAAAGAGACTGACAGCAGAAAGGAACATACCAGCAAATAAGTTTACTGGATCATTGTCTTGGTGCTATCGCTTCATGAAACGGAACAATCTGAGTATGAGAGTGAAGACCAGGATTGCACAGAAATTGCCTGCAGAATACTAGGATAAAGTGCTAGAATTCCACAGATACATGATCAATGCTAGAAAAGAGATAAATTATGAAATGGGACAGATCGGCAATATGGATGAAGTATCACTTAATTTCGATGTTCCATCAAACAGAGGTATGGAAACTAAAGGAGCGAAGACAGTGACAATAAAAACAACTGGTCATGAGAAATCTCATTTTACAGTTGTTTTGGCCTGCTGTACAGATGGCAGAAAACTTCCACCGCTACTTATTTTCAAACGAAAAACTATGCCTAATGATAAAATCCCAGCTGGTGTTCTTGTTCATGTCCACCCTAAAGGATGGATGGACGAAGCTGGAGTTGAACTGTGGCTTGAGAAGGTCTGGTTACGACGTCCTGGAGGTTTCTTAAAGAGACCAGCGTTATTAGTATGGGATCAGTTTAGAGCCCATAAAGCTGAAGCCACAAAGAAAAAACTCCAACAATTAAAAACGAAACAAGCAGTCATCCCAGGTGGTTTAACATTACAGCTACAACCCTTAGACGTCTGCATCAACAAGCCCTTTAAAGGTTTTGTGCGTGAGGAGTGGGGCAAATGGATGGCTGCTGATAACCATGACGTAACGCCAACAGGACGACTCAAGACACCATCTATTACACAAGTCTGTGAATGAGTGAAGACGTCATGGGCTGCTGTGAAGGAAGAAATTATAGTAAAATCATTCAAAAAATGTGGAATAAGCAATGCGATGGATGGAATTGAGGATGAATTTCTCTATGAAGACAGTGACGTCGATGTAGATGACCCAGAATCAACTACGGAAAGTGACAGCAGCGATGACTGTAGCAACGATGAGTTCTCAGGATTTGAGGATAATTAAATGTCTAAAAATAAATTATTTTGTATTATTTGTTTATGCAGTATTTATTTTCTCATATTTTGTTGATGTTTTGTAATAAAGCAATATTTTGATAATGACTTTGTTGCCTGAGTTCTGAAATAATACAAACAATTTATTATTAAAAAAAACGGCTTAGCTAATTATAGGATGCGTCTTACCACATGTAGCGTCTTATGACACGGGAAATACGGTATTTTCTTTTCTGTCACCCCTCCATTACTACCGGAAAACTGCTATTTTTTCCCCATTAGGTAAATTACCCCCAGTTTGGGAGCTAAGCTAAGCCTTAGCTATTTGGCGGTTATTTGGTTCTCGGAAAATAAGAACAGTAAGGTGAGAATTTGGTGTATACCTAATATCACACTATGTGATGTATACAACCTATCAGAAAAAACACACTTGGTGGATAGCTGAGCCTGAGTTTAGCCCGTAATCTGTGGGGCCATTGTTTTGTGCATGATTGTTGTTGCAGCCAAGTTAGTGAAAAATGAATTTCTTATAAACTGAGTCAAAAGTACATACGTATATCACCACATTTGTAACTATGTAATGGCACTTTTGTAAAGTACAATTTTTGTATTTATAGATGTTTTCACAACAAAATTGCGTTTTTATGACAAATGAGTGGTCTAAAGCCAATTAAAAGAGAGGGGTGATGGATGGAAGGTACAGTCAGCTGCCTCATTATATTGCCACGGAGATAAGTTGTAGTAGCATTGTCAACGTTGTAAGTAGGTTCTTTTCTTTACTGTTCTTATATATATAGTAATAAGAAACTCTTGAAATTAATTTTACATGCAGGACAGGTAGGTATATATCTTTCATCTAAGGTTGATGGTTGGCAAAATCATCCCATTGCTGCAAACAATACAAAAGGTAGAGGTTGGGGTAGAAGCTCTAGTTGTGGGTGAAGCTATGGCTGCGACTCCAATCTGGTTTTGCTTTGGGCTCCGACCACTTAGACCCCTTTGATTCCTAGGCAGTTGTAGTGCCTTTATAGGAGGATAAGATTACTATGGGCAGAGAGGAACCTCCACCTTGCCCTGGGTGGCAAAGAACATGTCTGAAAGTTGGCTAAATATATTTGAATGACTACAATGATACAGAGTAGAGGAGGTTATTATTTGAAAGCCTTAGACGTTATGGGGATACAAGTAACCCATACCAAAGGATGTGGAGTGATGGATTGTGCGATGGGGAGTGAGAGTGAAGTATTGGAGGGGATGAAAAGAGGACTGGTGTGGTGTAGATAACAAAAGCAAGAAAAGAGGAAAGAGAAGAGGAAGGGTGTGTACTCCTAATCTCTCCTAGGATATGAGAAGGCATAAAGGCACATGGATGGAAGAGGTCCAGTATAGTGTGGGCAGTTGGACAGATAGGAATAATGAAGCATGCTTGGGTCTGTGAGTATGTACCCGTAAATGCGAGAAGTGGAAAGGGGAGATAGGAGATAAAGTTCTGGAACGATGCAAATGAGTGTGTTATGGATATTGGAAGGAGGATAGTATTGATTGGAGATATGAATGGAAGGGTTGGAAGTAGTGAGGTAGCTAGTGTGGTGGAGAAGTGGGGTGTGGATAGAGTTAATGAAAATAGTGAATATTTGGTGGAAAGAGGGCTATTCTTATCAAACATTTATTTCAGCATGAAATGATCCACAGGTACAATGTAGAAGGAGAGACAAGAGGGATGAGCGGAAGAGTATGATTGATTATATAATTGTGGATGAGAAATTGAGGAAGGATGTGTTAAATGGTAAGACTATAAGAGGAATGTATGAAAGGTCGGACCACTAGTTATGTTGTATTAGAGAAGATAAATATAAAAGGTAGATGGGAGTATGGCAAGGGAAATGCCAAATGTCTAATAAACAAAACGATGGAAAGGAAAGCAATAATGTTGAGCATAGGTATGAAAGCTGGTGAAAAGTGTATGTATGTGTGCAGAAAGGGAATTATTGAAAAGAAGTATAGATAGCAATCAACAAACATAAGTGTGGTAGTATTCTCCTGCCAACACTGATGTATGGATCAGAGACTTGAACATGGAATGCGTAAGAGGAGTCAAGAGTGCATGCGGTGGGTGAATTTAATATTGTATATACAAGAAGAAAGCTGAAGGTGAATGCTGTTGAAAGTAAGGGGATGATGGTCTTTGAAAGACGGGAAGTAGAGGTAAAAAGTGGAAGTAGGGGCATACTGGAGCTGTGCATAGCTGCGTTGCATCTCTCGTTGCATTGGCCTTTGAGCTTGTAGTGGAAAATAATCTGTGATAATGGCCTAAATTGTGCCAGATGTAGCATTTCTTTTACTCGAGCCTTGTGAAACACTGCTAATGCAGCGACATACTGCCGGGACTCCAGTGTCCAGGGGTGTCTTGTGGGAATGGCTTGGGGTTATCGTCTTCTATGTGTCGTTGTTGCTTAGTTATGTTGAGATTATGGCAGTTTATTCAATCAAAAGAAAGACTGCTTAGACAGAAACTTCTGTTAATGAAATAGATGACACTGGAGGAAGTCTTTAAAAAAGGCTGTATCTCGTAGTGCTACTAAACCTGAGAATCCTGTTCCTGGCTCAAAGGTGGTGGTCACCATAATAACAATGACAACATTGATCTATCCTCTTCTTTAGGATCCTCAACTAGTTGTTTTGTCCTTTTACTGAATGTAAGTATATTTTCATGTGTTTAGCTTAGTTTGAGCCAGGCAGTAGACAGTAGTACAGTGGCTAGTGGTTGGGCATGTGAACCTAGAGTTCTGGCTTCCAGTCCCAATATCCGCTGGCCACTTTTCTTTCATATTAATGCCGTGACCAAAGATTACCCCAAATTGCTGCCATACACTGTCCTCAAACGGGATTTACAATGCTATATGCATTAGAGGCAGTAGCAAGCAATAACCTCTCACTCTCAATATATCAGAGACTATAAAAACTGAGGCGTCACCATAAAAAAAAAAAAAAACATGCGCCAATATTAGGCGGAGGCCGTCCAACCTAGCTTCCATCAAGCCTATCGCCGTCACAGGTATATGATGTATTAAAAAAAGTTTGTTTAAAGTTTCACTTAATGTTTTATTTTATTTTATTATTAATTAGGGGGATTCAAAAATTTTCGAGCTAGGTCACCTAAGGCCATGTAGCCACGCTAGGGTGACAAGAGCGCTACTTCCCTCACTGAGTTTTTTATTTTTTATTTATTTATTTGTTTTTTTAAATTTATATATTTAATTTTTTATATTTTTTATTTAACTGTAAGGGCTCTAGATGCCGGAATCAAAGCGCAAACACACGATCTTGTGGCCACAAACACTACCACTGAGCCATCCAGTCTCCTGTAATGTTTTATCTAAAAAACATTAAAATCTATGTTAAAAATCTTCCATTCCAAAATTCGAAAATTGTTTGGTCCCAAGGTTTTCGGATAAGAGATTATGAACCTGTAGTAGAAGGCGGTAGTGCAATGGTCAGTGTGCGGGCATGATAACCCTGAGTTCTGGGTTTGATCCCCCGATATCCGTTGGCCACTTTTCCATCTGTGCTATTACCGCCGAGTGGCCAAAGATTACCCAAAATTGCTACCATACTGTTCTCAAAATGGGATCTGCAATGTTTATATACTTTGAGACAGTGCAGCAGTTAAGCCTCTCGCACTAATCATCAGAGAAAACGTGAGAAATTAGAGGCGTCACTAAAAAAAATCTAGAAACCTGAGCCACTAACAGGCGGAGGTTGACCATCAATAAGCCTTTATCAATGCCTACCGGCCACAAAGGTATATGATGTTAACAAAAAAAAAATTGTTGTACAAGTAGATGTAGATTTTATCTGTTGTCTCACTTTCCTCTACAAATACTCTGCTAGTTTTCCCATACTACATTGTATCACTTCTTTATCGGCTTTGGTTAGATGGGTGGTTGAGGAAGGAACTTTCCATTTTTCTTTTCTTATATATCTAATGCATAGATACTATGGTAGTAGAATTTTGTCAAATGGACAGCCTCGTTTGGTCCAGAAGGGCTGTTTCTGTATGTTAATCCTTTATACTCCTTTATATTTTGTACTAACCCCTGCAGATGATAAGAGACCACTGCATTAATTCAAATGGAAGCTAGCTCATTTATATGTAGTACAAATGCATTACAACTTCAAGATATGCAAATGCTAAATGCATTTGCTGCCTTCTTCTATTTTCTTTTGAGATTTTCCGACCAATTCTGATAATCACGTTTCTTTAAGGAAAATCATATAAATGCATTTTTTTGGATCATGATTTCTCATACATTGGATGCTACTACAAAATTACTTGCCTGTAGTTAAATGAAGCGGGCTTCTCATACATAAATATACAAGTTCACAAACACATCCAAAAGTGATTTTTTTTCTATTGTATTTATAACTCTTCATTGCCTTCTAGGTTGTGCTTCCTTCCAGCAAGATGTGTACTTCCAAGCAGGCTCCATCAGAAGATAAGTTTTTCCTGCCTCCTGTTGCTGAATCAATTCGACAAGAACAAGGAAAGGCATATGCCCTTCACTTTCAAGAAGAACTCCTAATTAACTTTAAGGTTAGTCAGTTGACATGTTTAGGAAAGTGTCTTATTAATTAAATATACAACGGGAACACGCATTTAGGGGGTTTCATTAATGCAATGTATTGTATATTCTTGTCTAATATATATATATATATATATATATATATATATATATATATATATATATATATATATATATTTATATATATATATATATATATATATATATATATATTTATATATATATATATATATATATATTTATATTGTTGCGGGCCCCACCCGTCACCATAACATCGTCTAGGGAAGACGAGAGTCAGGCCCAACAGAGGAATGAAGATTCTCTGAGGCGAAAGAGGAGGAAGAGGAAGAGGATGGTAAGGAAGAAGGCTACGCTGAGGCTATGACATTCGTTGTGGGCTCTGCCAGTGACATTGGTGTCGTCTGGAGAGGGTGAGGGTCTGGCCCAATAGCAGTGGAGTGAAGCCTCTCTGAGGAAAGGAGTATAAAGGCATGCTAGGGGTCTTTGAGGGTGTGTGGTTTCTACATCTGTAGAGAGGTGTGACGAGAGGCGAGAATTGGAGTGTGTGTTGTGTCAGCTGTAGACGGCGAGGCTTGGAGGGTGAGGTGTACTGCGTGGTCGAAGGAGTCTACGTGACAAGAAGAGGGTTACGTCTTTGTGTAACCAGCCCACGTGGTCCCCAGCCAAGGCCAGCCGTGGGGAGAGAGAGAGAGAGAGAGAGAGAGAGAGAGAGAGAGAGAGAGAGAGAGAGAGAGAGAGAGAGAGAGAGAGAGAGAGAGAGAGAGAGAGAGAGAGAGCGAGCGAGGGAGGGAGGGAGGGAGGGAGGGAGGGAGGAAGGGAGGGAGGGAGAGAGGGAGAGAGAGAGAGAGAGAAGCCGTGGTGGTGGAGAGTTGCCAGCGAGAACAATAATGAGAGATATTGGTGCGTTGAGTTTACCTTAATTCTTCCTTGTTTGTTCTAATTTTCCTGACTTTCCCTCTGTCTTCTTTGCGTTGCAAAGTGTCTCGTCCTGTGCTTTCTTCTTTTCCGTTTCTTCTCATATGCTTATTATCTCTCTAGGTTGCTTCTGAACGCAGCAATGATTTAGTGAAGGAAAGGTTTTCTCACTAGGCTAGAGGCGAAGCGCGGGGCCGGCCCAAGGGGCGGCCGCAATTAGAGAGCCACATCTGGCAACATTCCCTGAGGAGGCGAAAGAGAGTGTTTGTGCGCATTTGAGTTCAGTTACCGACCGAGTGCTTGTAATAACACATCTCACGCACGCTCGCTCTCCTCAATTTGGCATTATTTCGTCATATTTAAGGGAGTGGGTTTTAAGACTGGCCTGTTTAGTTCAGGGGTAATTTGTGTAGCTAGACAGTAAGGCCCTGTCTATACGAGGACCAGGTTACCATGCCGAGAGTGAGAAAGACGAGTGTGTTGGCAGTATAATTAACATCTTGTTTGAGGTAACTCCACCGAGGATTCAGTATCCAGAAAGTTCTCGCAAGGAGGTTCTGGATATTGTCAGGCTTTTGAGTCTTGGGAAGTAGTTTCTGCTTTGTCTGCTTTGTCGGCGTTGTCTTCGTTGTTTTCGTTGTCCTCATTGTGAGAGAGAGAGCCTATCATCTGAGGCCTCTTGTTGGATAACACAGATGAGGAGTAATCTCGTCTTAGTGTTGATTTATTACGACTTATATAACGCACTGTAAGGAGTCCCCTCGCGAGAGGCTACTTTGCAGGGTGTTAATTGAGTCGAAAGGGGTTATTGTCCAACCAGGAGTGGGTGGAAAGACACCTTGTGGGCGGTATTCTGGTTGGAGCCATAGCTCCTTGTCTAGGCACTGTAATCTAGTGCTCGCTGTAAGTCTCTTTAGAATGTAAGGAGGAGAAAGCGGTTACTACTGGGAGATTCCTTGTCCTTTGGAGAGTAAAAAGGACTGGCGACCTCTTAACGTTAACGGGGTGGCTGTAGGTGGTGTGTTTGGGGGCTAAGAGTGCGCAGGTTCCTTAACCAGGCACATCTTATTTATAGCCTAGTTGTCCAGCCGCCGGCGAGTGGCCCTCGGAGAAGACTAGTCCTATGGGATAGTCGACTTTCCTTGTCCTCTGGTGGGTTAAAAGGACGTATAAACATCAGCACTACAGTTCTTACACGCCCGTAACGTGGTTGTGACTGGGTTGGTCATAAACTGACACCCGGCATCTAGGGTATAAGAACTGTGTCCTGCGGTGTGACCGTAACAATATGTATATATATATATATATATATATATATATATATATATATATATATATATATATATATATATATATACATATATATATATATATATATATATATATATATATATATATATATATATATATATATACATATATATATATATATATATATATATATATATATATACCTATAAATAGATAGATATAGATATATACAGTTGAGCCTCATTTAGCGCGAGAATTAGGTGGATGAATGCAGAATTACCCTGGCCTTCCTCTTTGCGTTTTATAATTTCCTGTTTGATACTGAAGTCGAGCGACTTATGCTTTTCTACGTAATAACCAGACACTGTAGCACTCTATTTTCACCTGTGTGGTGCTGTGCGATAAGGATTATGCAGCAACGAGTGGGATACATGACACAGACACTTGAGACTTGTAGGATATGGGTTATGGGTGGTGGGCCATGGTGTGGATGGGGCTGAGGCAAGCGACCTTGTAGATGTGCATCAGATACCACAATTTTTATAAGGTGTTGCTGATGGTGGCTGGTGCTAACTGAGGCTTTCGCGTTGTTTAATTTTTTTCTTGGTAGATAATAGCTCGCGCTAAGTGGGGCTTGACTGTATATATATATATATATATATATATATATATATATATATATATATATATATATATATATATATATATATACATATATACACTCATACTTCGGTTTAACGGACCTTGCTTTAACGGATTTTGGAAGCAACGGACAATTTGAAAGTCCCGCGGTACGGATGGAGATGTGGCTACACCGGACATCCAGCAGTGCAACAACACGTGTAGCTCATTGTTCCATGGTTTTTGACTTGTTGTGCTCAAATTATCATAATTTTCTACAACCATGTCATCTGGAGGAAAAGTAGAAAAGAGGAAAAGGGTGAATTTAACTGTAGCACAGAAGTTTGAGGCGATCAAAATGGAAAGTGGAAAGTGGTAAGTCTGATTTTCAATTAAAATAGTTGATTTACTATATTATAGTGTATATTTACAGTGTACAGGTATTTTACACTGTTAGATTGGATAGTGTGCTTAATTAAAAGTACAGTACTGTATTTATTACTCTGTCTTGCTTAACGTAATTGTTAATATTAACCGTAACCTAGGTATTCATATCGTAGATTCCGATTATCGGTACTAACGGACAATCGGCATTATCGGACTGATGCTCCCCCCTTTTAGTCCGTCAAACCGAGGGATGAGTGTATATATATATATATATATATATATATATATATATATATATATATATATATATAGATGTATATATAGATGTATATATAGATGTATATATAGATGTATATATAGATGTATATATATATATATATATATATATATATATATATATATATATATATATATAGATGTATATATATATATATATATATATATATATATATATATATATATATATATATATACATATATATATATATAGATGTATATATATATATATATATATATATATATATATATATATATATATATATATATATATACACATATTGTTGACCGTCGATTTAACGGACTAATGCGAAGGGAGCCCTGTCCGTTAATGTAAAAAGTCCGTTGCTTGGTTAAAGGCCATAATATGGCAATCCAGAAAAAAAACCTAGGGTGAAACGTATAACTTTTGGGCAATAAAACCGAACCTAACATAACCTAATCTAATCATAACCTAACTAACCTAACCTAACATAACTTGAAAGATGTTTTGCCAGGTAAACAATGGTGAGCACTCCCTGAAACCTTCATAGATGTGTTGAGTACACTATGTATAGTATGTACGACTTCATATTTATATCGATATCATCCGAGCAGTAGTTATGCAGATATACCCAAATACTTTTTGGCTTACCTTAACCTAAGTTCTATGTACAGTATTTACACAATCAGCTGATGTATACCTACGCTCCAGCTCCCTCCTTCTAGGCATCAGTGTTGAAACCACCATGGAGTCTAATAAGTGTGTGTAGCATCTTTTCCCGAGGATAATACTTACATGTCAGATAGAATTAAGGTTGCAGAATATCATGCAATATATATCAACTTCTGGAAACTATTAAAAACATTTGTTTTAATTTTTGTATACCCACCGCCTCAGTAGGTAAGACCAGTATCTGGTTACAGCCCTGCAATGTTAGGTTAGTTTGGGTTTAGTTGGGTTTAGGGTTAGGGTTAAGATTAGGGTTAGGTTTCTCGAAATTAAAAAGCATCGTACTTTGCCTAGAAATAAATAGTCCATGCCTCAAAATTAGTAGGCTAATCTCATCTAACCTAACCTAGCTACACACACTTATTACACTCCATGGGGGTTTCAACACTGATGCCTAGAAGGAGGGAAGTGGAGCCTAGGTATACATCAGCTGATTGTGGGCAGAGCATAAAGATTAATGTCTGCACCCAGACGCTTCCCTCTTGAGTGCAACTGTAAATACTGTACATACAACTTAGGTTAAAAGTATTTGGGTAAATCTGCATACCTACTGCTCGGATGATATTGATATAAATTTGAAGTCGTACATACTATATATAGTGTACTCAACACATCTGTGAAGGTTTCAGGTGGTGCTCAATTTTGCTTACCTGGCAAAAAACTTTCAACTTATGTTAGGCTAATTATGTTTTGTTAGGTTATGTTAGGTTTGGTTCGTTTAGGTTTGGTTATATAAGGTTTTTATATTTTATTGGGTGTTTGACCCTAGATTTTAACGGATTATGTTACCAACGTGACAGCAACCTACCGGATTTTCTTTTACACTAACGGACTTCAGTCTGGATGTGGGTTGATTGTTTGCTAGCAGACAGAATCCGAAGTCCGTTAAATCGGGGTTCGTTAAATCGAGGGTCGACAGTATATGTATATATTGGTTAGCGAGCATAATTTATTCTGAATAGATGCTCATAACCTTAAATGCTGGTAACCCAAAGTAGTTTTTACCATAAGAAATAATGGAAACTCGCCCAATCTGTTCCAAACCCAAAAATATTCAAATCAAAATCCTTCTCCTTCACCTCCATCCTCCTCCCTCCTCCACCTTTACTGACATTAAAAAAAAATATATATATTATGAGAGTGCATTTAGCTATTTAAAGTTAGTTTTAGGTTTAATTTTATGCATTTTAAAGTTATTCTCTACTACTACTACTACTACTACTACTACTACTACTACTACTACTACTACTACTACTACCACTACTACCAACAACAACAAGAACAAAGGGGAGGGAGATGGGGGGAAGAACAGCTGAGAGAAGATAAAAGGGCTGACTCCACAGGACAAGTTACAGAGCATGCTCACCTTACTGTTAGGCAGAATAGGGGTCAAAATCGAGGAGAGGAGATGGGGTGGTGGTTAAATACAGAAAAGGAAAAGAGAACGGAAGGAGGGTGGAAGTGTGTGTGTGTGTGTGTGTGTGTTCATGAACCATCTGCTCTGTTCTCCTAATGTAGTGGCTCGTCACCCAAATCCAAAAAGGGTGCTCGTGTATATATATATATATATATTTATATATATATATATATATATATATATATATATATATATATATATATATATATATATATATATATATATATATATTTGAAGTTATAAGGAGATGAAAAACAACAGAATCAGGCAAAGAGTTCAAAGAGTTAATGAATGAATGGGATGGAAGGGTGGAAATACTGATGTGGTTGACATATAAGAGATAAGAGTAAGTAGAAAATCATTTGGAGTGTAGCTGTAAGAATAGCAGACTTGCTGGTAACTAGTTGAGAAGAGCAGTAATCTTGAAAGTAACAGTAGATAACATCAAGACATGCAGTATTGCAGCAGTGAGAGATATTGAAAACAATCAGATAGAGGAGGGGAGTTGGAGATGAGCTTTAAGCTACATCCTGTATGATTAGAGTTGAATAATATACATTGGAGGCATACTCCGTACTAGAGTGGATTAGGCATCTGTATAGAGTTAACACCTGGGAAGAAGAAAAAATTGGTGAAGACAATACAGTACACTCAACTTCATGGAAATTGTTTATGCTGGAGAAGAGATGTGAAGCTTCCAAATAAGATTTTTAGTAAAGTACACCCCAATGATATTTGAAATAGAGAAGAGAGACATCTAAGTGTCATTGTAGTAGAGGGATAATTGTATAATGTAATAATTATATTATGCAGATGATGGTTTTTTTTTTTTTTGTAGTCCTTGGAGTGGAGGTTACTAGTACTAAGCTATTACCTGAGCATCCTTGTGTGACACTTATTTTATATTTTTATTTAATTAAATAAAATTTTTTTTTTTTCCTCTCTCCCTCCAGCAGGAGGCTTCATGGTGGCCTTAGATGGTTGGCCTCCGCCCGTTAGTAGCGCGGGTTAGATTTGTTAAGTGATGCCTCGTTTGTTACCGAGAGGCTCTTGCTGCCAGTGTAAGCTCCTCGCGCAGATAGCATTGCAGTCCCATCAGGGATAGTGTTATGGCAGCATGTGGGTAATCTTAGGCCACTCGGCGGTAGTAGCAAAGAAAGGTGGCCAGCACATGCCGGTGCTCGAATGCGGAACCCTGAGCTGGTACGCTCGACCGCTAGCCACTAGGCCACCTGATGACGCCATATAGTAAAACCTCAATATAACAAACCAAGTGGGGCGGGGAGTCTGACGTTATATCCGATAATTCGTTATATCCGAAGTTTGGTAAAAATACCGAACGAGTTCGCTATATATGGGGTTTCGTTCATTAAGACGTTAGGAGAAGGAGTCCTCGAAGCCATTTCTCAGTAGGTAGTATTGTAGGTAGTAGGTACGTAGTAGGTAGCAAGTGGTAAGAGTATGAGCGCGACCAACCCTTCACAGTGAGAGCTAACTGTGGACTGAGTGGCGTGTGCGTTGGTGCGTTCATGTTCAAACAAAGAGGAGAGTTTGGCTGGCTCACCCCACGCCTTGGATATAACAAACTTTGGTTCGTTATATCCAACTTGGTTTGGCCAGGAAATGACGTTCATTATATCTAAAATTTGCTATAAACAGTTTCCTTATATCGAGGTTTTACTGTAATTAAATTTATATGATTACAAATAAAAATAGTGGTATAGTAAATCATTATAACTCGGCAGGATAGGGTCTCTGGCCTTACTGGTTTTTTTTATTTAAAATTTTTTTTTTACATTAAAAGAGAAAAAAATCAAGTATAAAAAACAAATCCCGCTTGTCGCCAGATCTTGTAAAGAAGATAGTAGGAGAAATAATACATGGGGGGGCAGTTCAATTTAGTATGAGAGATATCTTGACACTTCATTTGAAAGAGTTTAAGTCATAGGCAGGTGGAAAAACAGACAAAGGAAGAGAGTTCCAGAGTTTACCAGTGTAAGGGATGAAAGAGTGAAGATACTGGTTAACTCTTGCATTAGGTAGATGGACAGAATAAGGATGAGAAGAAGTAGAAAGTCTTGTGCAGCGAGGCCGCGGGAGGGGGAGAGGCATGCAGTATGCTCTCCTGATATGGGTAAAAATTAAAAATGTTGTAAATACAATATTGTAAAAACAAAAACAGTACCGTATGATGTAATCCCAAAACACAAAATAGGTGGCCAAGTAAAGCATATGACTTGGACTTGGCCATTGTTTTACAGAACCATACAAACGTTCCACACAATAATTTAATATAGGTTTGCATTATGTTCCCATTTCTACAAACAAATTCAGATGCACAAGCTGCCAAATCTAAGATTTGGGTTTTACTATATATATATATATATATATATATATATATATATATATATATATATATATATATATATATATATATATATATATGCTTGTGCATAGACTACACCATACTTGACTGGACACTCGAAATCTGACCTTTTGCAAACAGGCCCTACGGCAGATTTTTAGAAAAATCAAATAAAATACTTAGAAATAAGATAGGAACCTCAAATAAAAAGCAAACACTTCAGAGTGATGTAGAGAATATGTTTATGAGCAACAAAAACAAATTAGTCAACGTACGTCATCAGTAGGCGACAATTATTAAATCCTAAGAAACCAAGAAAAACACAAATTTTGCAATAATTTCCAGGAATATTGGAATTTCAATCTGAAAACACTTACATGTGTACCGAGGGTCAGTGTTACTGCCACTGTACCGTAGGTAAATGTTACTTTCTATTGACACCACTGTCATTACTGTACCATTTCCGGAATCAACACTATCTTCTCATCTACTACTTTCTATCTACTTTCTATGCTGCCACCTCGACACCCCCTTGGGCATCGACACTATCACTATTACTACTAGTAGGTCCTCCACCACCGGGTTTGAGATACGAAATAAAAAAGAATATAATAAAATAATGAATAGACTTTAATGATGAATAAATAAGAGAAGTACTCGCTATATCCGTGGTGGTGCACTTACGAGTACTTATCCTACCACCCACGACACAAACATAAAGAAATATAACACAAACATATTCCTAGCTAAATCCTACCTAATAATACGTGAGGGAACTGATGGAAAACGACCAAAATACACTCACGCCACAAATAATGTTTGGGAGTCACTGGGTCCTTCTTGCCGTCGTCCACAGCAAAAGGCAACTCCATATGCAGCCTTAGACACTTAAGAACCGAAAGACAGTCATTTGCTGGTCCTCTCGGCAGCTGTATCAGGGAGGACAATTTAATGTTAGACATTATTCTTAACACTATGTTTTTTCAAGAGTGTGGCAAGTCTTTTAGGAACACTGAATTCTTACCTGTCTGGAGCGGGGTCACGGAACACTAGTGGCTGACCTTCCGCCCAGACCGGTATATATATCCTCAATTCCAGTGACGTCACGAGTTTTTTTCCCATCATCCCCCCTATCTAGTTGTCCCTACTCTAACAATAACAAGGTATTTAACTACTCTAACAATAACAAGGTATTTAACGAGTGTCGAGAATACGAGGATTTACCTGTGATTCCGTAAAGGAATCACCGTAATGATAGTTGGCCCGTTGTACTCGGTACACGGCTTTCCTCTTTAAAAAAAATATATCCTCGTATTCTCACACTCATAAGAACATGAAAGTTTATATTATCAACATTTGTCGGGACCGGTCTTCTTCGGAATCTTTGGATGCCCATGTTTCCACACTCCTTTTCTCTTCTTCTTTCTTGTCCCTGTGCAAGACTTCTGAGTCAGACGTGACTCGACCTCCTGGTCGGAATAGGTGAAGCCAACTCCCACCAGTCCTGGCAAGCTGAGCAGGGTGGTGATCCTCGGCAGGGCTTCACCAAGCCTTCGTCCTTGGGGGGTAACTTCCAGGTCCTTTCCCTGGGACAGAGTCCAGAGCCCCCAGGATTGCGGTGATCTCTGCTTCAGCTGCGGGACCAGTGTTTCAGCTCGGCATCTCCTTAGCTGCAAAAGAGTTTATAGGCAGTAACCTTTCCTTTAAACACTCAGGGGTCTGTTTATTAATCTTTCTCCTTCTCAACACTCCTCTACGTATCTTCTCCGTTGTCGGGCTGTGCGTGGCTCTTCTATATCATCCTCATCCTCGGAAGGCAACACGATCTCGCTCATGTCGACTATATACCCTTCCTCACCTACAAAACTTTTTAATTTGTCAGCGGCCCGGTGGATTGTGCCGCCACTGAAAGTGTTTTCCAATTCGTACGACACTCCTCCCTGCTTCACTTCCCTTACTTTATAGGGGCCAATCCACTTTATCCCTAGTTTTCGTTCGATGGAAGAGCTAATTTGTTCTTTCTTTACCCACACTAGATCACCCACACTTACTGTTTGCTCTTTTCTACCGAGATTAGCTCGCGCCAACCACTTCCGGCTGTTGTCACGGGATGTTTGTTTCACTACCTCCAGGGCGACACCAATGTCTATCTCATCGTCCACCTATGGTAGAGTTATCCCTATAAATCTCGGAGCGTGGCGATTGAACATTAAGTAGTGTGGTTGTTCTCCTGTGGTCTCGTGTACCGCCGCGTTGAGTATTTGTTGGCACTGGGTGATATAGTCGGGCCACTTAGTTGGTTGACCCTTACTCAAGCACGCTAACACGGACTTAAGGGTTCTATGTAAACGTTCAGTGATGGAGTTTCCTTGAGGATGGTATGGAGTGGAGTAAACTTGGTGAATTCCTTGGGCTTTACAGAAGTCCGCCAGGAGGTGAGAACGGAACTCGCAAGCATTATCAGCTAGGAGCATTTTTGGCCTTCCATAGTCCCCTACGTATGATCTAATACCCCTAACTACCTCTTCAGCCTGCCTCGAACATAATATGTTTGTGTTAATATATTTCTTTATGTTTGTGTCGTGGGTGGTAGAATAAGTACTCGTAAGTGCACCATCACGTATATAGCGAGTACTTCTCTTATTTATTCATCATTAAAGTCTATTAATTATTTTATTACTTTCTATTGACACCACTGTCATCACTGTACCATTTCCGGAATCAACACCATCTTCTCATCTACTTTCTATCTACTTTCTATGCTGCCACCACGACACCCCCTTGGGCATCGACACTATCACTATTACTACTAGTAGGTCCTCCACCACCGGGTTTGAGATACGAAATAAAAAAGAATATAATAAAATAATGAATAGACTTTAATGATGAATAAATAAGAGAAGTACTCGCTATATCCGTGGTGGTGCACTTACGAGTACTTATCCTACCACCCACGACACAAACATAAAGAAATATATTAACACAAACATATTCCTAGCTAAATCCTACCTAATAATACTTGAGGGAACTGATGGAAAACGACCAAAATACACTCACGCCACAAATAATGTTTGCGAGTCACTGGGTCCTTTTTGCCGTCGTCCACAGCGAAAGGCGAGTCACTGGGTCCTTCTTGCCGTTGTCCACAGCGAAAGGCAACTCCATATGCAGCCTTAGACACTTAGGAACCGAAAGACAGTCATTTGCTGGTCCTCTCGGCAGCTGTATCCGGGAGGACAATTTAATGTTAGACATTAATCTTAACACTATGTTTTTTCAAGAGTGTGGCAAGTCTTTTAGGAACACTGAATTCTTACCTGTCTGGAGCGGGGTCACGGAACAATAGTGACTGACCTTCCGCCCAGACCGGTATATATATATCCTCAATTCCAGTGATGTCACAAGTTTTTTTTCCCATCATCCCCCCTATCTAGTTGTCCCTACTCTAACAATAACAAGGTATTTAACTACTCTAACAATAACAAGGTATTTAACGAGTGTCGAGAATACGAGGATTTACCTGTGATTCCGTAAAGGAATCACCGTAATGATAGTTGGCCCGTTGTACTCGGTACACATGCATAGCCCATGTAGTCTATATTAATATGCTATACCATAGAATACACCATACGTGACTGTGCACTCGAAATCGGGTCTTTCGCAAATGTATCCTGAGGCGATTTTTTGTTTGATTTATTTGAATAAAATACTTAAAATCATCATAGAAAATTCAAACAAAAAGCAAACACCTCAGAGTGATGTGAAGAATATGTTTATGAGCAACAAAAACAAATTAGTCAACATACGTCATCGGTGGGCGACAATTATTAAATCCTGACACCAATAAAAAAACAAAATTTGCAATAATTTCCAGGAATATTGGAATTTCAATCTGAAAACACTTACATGCATAGCCCATGTAGTCTATATTAATATGCAATACCATAGAATACACCATTCGTGACTGTGCACTCGAAATCAGGTCTTTCGCAAATGTGTCCTGAGGCGATTTTTTGTTTGTTTTATTTAAATAATATACTTAAAATCATCGTAGAAACCTCAAACAAAAAGCAAACACCTCAGAGTGATGTGAAAAATATGTTTATGAGCACTCAAATGGCTGGCCAATCCAGCCATGACCCCAGATCAATCGATATCAATAGCTAGTGTGACCACGCCTTAAGGTTTATTTTGGTCTTCCTCTTCTTCTTGTGACCTCTTTCGCCTTGAATTAGTCATGCGAGAAGTAAATGCTATATTTGCATCGAATTAAAATTTTTATTTGGGTGTTTTCTTGTATTGTCGTCTATCCTATTTTTCTCATACTCATAAAACGTCATTGAAAAAAGAAGTGCAATATTTTTTTTGTTGTATATATACTGAATAAACGATAGTGTCTCAACTCAGACCTCCTGTGACATCAAGATCAAGCCACGAATTGTTGTGAAAAATTCATTCCCAAGCCGATATAACGATAATATGACATTTGATCACAATCAAATCATATTCAGAAATGGTGATTTCACAATATGTGATGTTTTATTTCAGAAATTATTGCGAATTTGCCAGAATTTTTTGCTATAAATAATATGCTTTATACAAAACTCCCACACGATTTTTCACTCAAACTTGTAATCTTTGTTTTTTTCCTATTTGCAAAAGATGTAAAATAACTTTTTAGGTTCAGCCATGGTTCAGCAATCATTACTGATTGTAAAGACATGAAATATAATGTCCTAAGTAGAATATGAACTGATATATGAAGTATTATATATCATCACTCATAGCAGCGGAATCTATAGGGCCTACATGTAATATCGTCTGTCAGCGATTGTCGCGAGTGTCAGTCAAGTATGGTGTAGTCTATGCCATGAACAATGTGCATTCCCACATATGGCTATTGATCCAGTGAACTTTTATGCCTAAAAAAAGGTCAGACTAATCACCAGGGGACGTCGTACAGCACCTTAAATCTCTGAAATCTTTTTGTAACCTCAGTTGATGAGGTATTAGCTGTGTTGAGTATCTTATTCCTATGATCACCTTCCTTTGGAAAAGCAACAAGTTAAGGATGACAAGGAAACACAAACACTTTGAGGTGCCACACACATGGTATAATTTTGATATTGCTGGGGAATAAAATGGACGAAGTGATCGTGACAGTGAGATCCAACTGTGCAGACATAATGGCCATCATGGAAGTGTGTCCCTGAGGTGTGCCCTATTGAAAGCTTTGAACTTTTTCACCTTCTCAGGACTAATTGAAGGCACTGAGGAGTGGCATTGTTCTGCTGCTCTGTCCTCAGCCCTTCATACCTCTGTCAACATCCCTGAGGGGGTTCAGGCCTAGTAGGTTAGGGTTATGCCTCCCTGCTGCCTCCGCAACACAGAATCAGTAATTTTCTGTATTGTATATCATCCTCCATGCGCCGCCACTGCACAGCTCATCAACGACATCATTGATGTTGTTGGTGCTCTAAGAATGAGATTCCCTGTTGCCAAGCTGATCATCTGTGGGGACTTGAACCACTTGGATGTTAGTGACATCCTACACCATTGTGGATTTTCCCCACCCATAATCAAACAATCCTTGACCTTATCATCACAGACCTGAGCCAGCAGTACTCACCTGTCTGAGCGCTGCCCCTGTATGGATCATAGCAGTCACCTCACCATCCTCTGGATCCCGGCACCCACCACCTCGGTATCAGCTGTCACCAAAACTTACATGCCTATGCCACACTCTCATCAAAAGAGAGTTTGGGCAGTGGCTGGTGCAACACCTGTGGACTGAGATGACATCTGTTGAAGTCCACACCAAATGGCGTAACTTCACAAGCACAACCATCATATCCTTTCACCACTACTTTCCTATCAAGAGCTTCCCAGTATACTCATCTAATGCCCCTTGGATGATGCCCAAATCAAGAGACTCATCTGTCAGAGGAATAGTGCCTTCCACTTTGACCCTACTTTGTACAAGAGAGTCAGGAACAGAGTGATCAGGGAGATTAAGATTGCTAAGACTACCTTCTACCCAGAAAAAATACAACACTCCAATATTAAAGCACATTGTGGACTAAATAAGCATTCCTCCCTTTCCTCTTGCATCTCTCACTTATCTCCCTCACTAGTGGCTGAGGAGATTAACTCATTTTGCTGGTATCTGTCAAAGCCTTTTCCCCTCTCGAACCCGCTCTTCTTCCAGCCTATCTCACCTCCTCCCCACTCTTCATTGTCCAGGAAGCTGATGTAACTAAGATACGAAAATTCAAATAAAACAGATCCACCGCACTAACGGACTGGCCCATCAAAATTTACAAAGAATTTGCCCCCAAACTGCAACTCCACTCTACTGCATTATTAATGTCTTGCTCTCACAAAATTCATGCCCCAGTAACTGGTAGACATCGTATGTTACCCCTATCAACAAAACAACCAGTCCTCAGTCCTTAGATAATTTAAGACCAGTTTTCATCACACCCATACCCTGCCTCATATGTGCCTGACCAGGGGAGGCGGTGGTGCGTTGGTCACCGTTCGGGCATGGGAGCCTATGGTCCCTGGTTCGAATCCCCAATATTCGCTGACCACTTTAATATTTGATATCAGTGCCAAGTGGCCAAAGACTACCCAAATTGCGGCCATACTGTCCTCAGACGGGACTTACAATGTTAATATGCATCTGAGGCTGTAGCAGTTATAAGCCTCACACGTTCTCAACATATTCAAGAGAGAACGTAAACATTGGAGGCGTCGCTATAAAAATTCTAAAAAAAACTTACGCCAAATAATAGACGAGGCAAGTCCATCTGTGCCTCCATAAGCCTACTGGCGCCAACAGTTAATGATATAGAAAAAAACCCCTCAAACATTAAAACATCCATAACATGAAATATTCCTCCACCAGTCATTGCCTTGTATGTAATGGGTGTTTTAGGGAGTATTATTAATGAATTTGGAACGCATCCCTATTTATCCCATTGAAATATAACTTTGGTATACAATAAATCTATTTACAATTTTGTTTTCAAGAACATAACTCAATTGTAAATTGTGGAAATAGTGTATTTATTCTTCTACCACCAACCCCCCTTGTGCATTTCATTGTTTTTACTTCTATGTCCATTCACTCATTCTGCCTTCTACACACTCTTTTAAACTTTTCCATCAGCTTACACAATTTGACCATGGAATATGCCACTAAAGCAGCATCATCCACAAAAAGTAACTTAATAAGTTTCTACTCTATCATCAGCATTTGCCAACCTTAGCTCTTAATGAAATATTTTTGCATTTATCTCCCATGAATCCTCACCAAGCATGCGTATCTTATATGATCACAGTGAAACAAGAGCTCCCACGTTGATTTTGTTGTTACCTGTGTTACCCGCATTGGCCAATTCTTACCAACAATGCCATTCACAAAACCACCAACCATCACCAAGCATAAAGCAGCAGGTTCAAAAGAGGTTTGACCAAAGAAAAGCCTTACCTATGCCTAGAAACTAGAGAAATGCAAGCTTATTGATAGTGGTGAGATTTAGAGAGGTGTAGTAAAGAAGTTTGGAGTGAACGAGTTAACAATGAGTGGTATTTGTGGGGAAAAAACATTCAGTAACATGAGTCTTGCATATTGCAGGATCCAATGCAAAAAGAAGTGCAAACCAAGTGATGTTTAAGACTGGAGTAGTTATTGAAAAGGTATATCGAGAGGTAGGCAAAGAGAAATGCATCTGTGGATACTAAAGAAATAATGGAAACAGCCAAGGAAGTTTGTTTCGGTGTGGCTAAGAAGCTTATGTGGAAGCCCCTATTGTGTTTCTCGCGTAATGGAAAATTTTTAGTGTATATTTTAACATTTCTTTTCGATAAAACAATATATGGGACCGGGTGGCTGAGTGGTACAGTGCTCGGCCAGTAGAGAGCTGTTTCATCAGCATTGTATATTTGCTCAGGATTAAGGTTTCCATCAGGTAACATCTAAACAAATTGATCAATGTCAAGATCTTTGTTTTTTTGCACTATACAGCCTGTTCTTATTTTTCATTAGTTTCTGGTCATCACTGTCACTAAAACTTCAACAACTTATGTTTCTGTTTCTTTAGGCGGTATATGATGGTAGTTCCCACACCATAATCTTCAGTAAGACGCCACACAGATACACCAAGATCAAACTTCTGCAATAACTATGTGTTATCCATAATGACAGACTCTTCCTTTTCTGTTTCTCACTGTTATCCATAAGGGAATCTGTAGCCCTTTTTGACATTTTCAGTCTTCATAGTTCATAAAAGCAAAAAATAAACACAATATCTGTGAGCAGCAGAGGAGACGTGTGTCTGACGAGCTTTGATGTGTAGACGACATCCTGGAAAAAATATTTGGTTTTCGGAGTTCTGGATCAAAGATTGTGAACCTGGTTCACAATCCCTTATCAGTAAAACTTGGGACCAGCCGCTTTTTGGATTTCAGAATTTTTTGGATTTCGGAATGGAAGATTTTTAGGGTAGATTTTCAAATATTTTAGATAAAACCTTATAGGATGGCTCACTGGTAGAGTGCTTGGCTTGTGGCCAAGGACGTGAGTTTGCGCTTCAAACACGGCATCAAAAGCCCTGCAGTAAATAGCCTACTGGTGCTATAAGCCAAAGATTAAAAAGTTACTGGATGAGGGAGATAGCACTCTTGTCACCGTAGTAGGGCTACATGGCCTAGCTCAGGGATTATGGCCTTTTTAAAGACTTCCTCTCTCTCTCTCTCTCTCTCTCTCTCTCTCTCTCTCTCTCTCTCTCTCTCTCTCTCTCTCTCTCTCTCTCTCTCTCTCTCTCTCTCTCCCCCCCCCCCCCCCTCTCCCGTCCTCTCCCTCCCCCCTTCCTTCTTGTCACCTGTCTCCATCTTCCTGTCACCTTACATCTGTGGCCTCAACCTCATATTCTACTTCACTGTCTACCAGTTGTTATATGAGAGCATTATCGTCTGTACCCTATTGTTGTTGTTGTTGGTAAGAAGTGGCCGATGCGGATAACAGAGATAACAAGAAAATTAACGTGGGAGCTCTTGCTTCACTGATCACAGAGTATATACCACTTAGTGAGGTGGCAGAAAGGGTGATGTGTGGTGGGAGAGCATCACCCAATCATGGGCGAGGAGACTTTGTGACGTTAAATCAATCATGTTTGAGTGCATCACAAACCGGGCTTTTCAACTCTGATTTGGCTCGTGGTAACGAGATTGACTGTGCTATAGCAAGATTGTTTCAGCTTTTGGTATATGCTTGATAGCAGTAACACACAGTAACATAATTCGTGATAGCAGTGGGATAGGTGTATAGAATATGTGGAAGTATTAGATGTTAAAAATAATGAGTTGTCAAAAATACCTTTTCTTTATTTTCCAACTTAGGTTAGCTGATTGCAGATTATTTTGTAGCATTCCTTTTATAAAAAATACCACCTAATTGAGCATCAAATTCCCGTGCTGCATTTACATTTATTGATTATGTTATATATATTTTTAAAGTACATGTTATTTTTATTCTTGATACTATAAATGTGATGCTGATTTCGGCAAAGCCAGTCTCACCTTTCTTTGTTTTTCTCTGGATGAACTGCTAGTAACGCCAAGTGATTTGACAATTTTTGATAATTCATATGAATGTCATGTTTCTTCCTCCTTAGAGGCAGCAGCTGTAACCTAACACCTCCCCATCTTTATATGATGATATACTGTATATTGATCAGAAATATATATTAAAATGTTATACCATTGAGTATCAAAATGCAGATGTATGAGAGAAATGTGCTGTTCTTGGTTTATCATAAGCTATATATCAAAATAAAAAAGTTTTTGTTATAGTGCTGAAAATATTGAATATGATAAAGAAATTAACAAGGAATAATCTCCTGTACAACTGGATTAGTATTCTAATATTTTTTTCTATATAGCTTAACGAAGTTTTAACAAACCTAAATGTCTATGATCTTATGATAAGGCTACAAATTAAATACTATATTTTTAAGGATAAAGGTGTTAATCTTTTTTATCAAGTTGAATAAACTGATATGGCAAAGAAAGAACTGTCATTTTTGCTTTCATTTATTTGTCAATGCATTCTCTCTGCAGTCAGATATTGAACAGCGCGTCAGAAGACAGTCTTCTAACCTTGATTTGATTGAAGATGACTCTGGATCTGAAGCAAGTGAAGAGGGTTACAACAAGGCAAATGTTTTCCTTCATTATGACTTCACCAATAAAAGACATGAATCAACTCTACCAGTGTTCAATGCTAGAAAAGAAGTAAGTGCAACCATTGTGTATTGTTTATTATTGTCATAGTAAATCGTTGTTCATGTAATGCATGTTGCAATTTCATATGATACTTACCTATATTATTGTTTATGATTCTTTGTAGTCCATAGCTGTGCTTATAATATGTTGCCATAGAATACAAGATGAATAAATAACCAGTATAAAAAATATATGAATTAAGTTGGTTGAGGGTTGCCCATATCTTGTTATCCAGCTTCTCTACCGACCTGGTCTGGCCACCATTTGCACCGTTTTGTATGACTCAGGTGCACTATTGCCAATTCAACTCAGAATTTACAAATTGAAAACAATATGAATAAGAAAGATTGTCTTTTTGTGTGGTTTAAGTGTCTAACAAAAATTTGGGGAAACTGTACATCATCAGTCTTACTTAAACGTACATAGCATATGAGTTGCCATTCCAGTGTAGTACTGAGCGCACTGTCTCAGTGTGTTTTGGCTGGTCGTGAGGGTAAGACATGTCATCGTTCACGTCCAACCTTATGCCACGTAAATTTTAAAAAGTTCACGTTTCACCAAATTTAATAACTAGTGAATAGAGAATGTAAAACTGCATCAATAGGTGTAAGGAAAAAAAAACAACTCAGTTCTTCCGCCGCCGTTTTCTAAATATTTACCGAGCATTCTAAGCACTGAATATTTTTTCCAAAAATTGTTCTCTTAAAGCTCATGGCGAGGGATATATGCAGAGCGTGCAAGAATTTTTTGCGTTCAAGGTGACTCATTGAGCTGACTTTGGAGGTCCCGTCGTTTTAGGGCACTAAGTTAAGGAGACTGGGGGCATGGGTTCCAGGAAATTGGAGTGCATAGAGATCTGATACAAGTTATGAGGGATCCTGTGAGCCTATGAACTGAGCTACATTTACGCAAATTTGGAGGCTTTGTGTAATGATGCACAAAAATATTTAATCGTAAATTGCTGTTTTTCAACTGATATTGTAAAAATAAGTAAAAGTAGATAATATAATAAACATACAATTTTAAGCACTTTGTTCACTCATGAGGTAATTTTTATCATATGTGGTGGGAGGGGGAATGATAGTCGGTAAAAGAGACAGGTTAAGGTATGAAAAGTAACCTGACAAAGTATGAAAAGCCTCGCAGTCAAAATATAGTCAGAGATTTTTTTAAATCGCCACAGTAAATATACGGTGCTGGCAAGGAGTGTGCACCTGTTCATGCTGTAAATATATGGCACTGGCACAGTGCAGGTAAACCTAGATTGTGTTTAAGCATATTTTGCTTGGCTAGTTCATGTCACTGCTTTATGACACCTCTCATAAAATGTGGAGCACAGCCCCAGCATCACTGAATTTAATCCTGGGTCGTCCTACTTCCTGACTTTTCTCTCCCCAGACCAAGTGGTAAGCTCATTCCTACTCCTCTTTCTTGAGTATGAGTTATGCACTTTATTTATGATTGTAAATATTTTGAATGATTAAGTAACTCAAATTTTTTAAATTCAGATACTGGAGAAAATTAACAACTATCAAGTTGTTGTTATTGAAGGAGAAACTGGATGTGGCAAGTCAACTCAGGTTCCCCAGTTTATACTTGATGATGCTGCAGACAAACATCAAAACTGTAATATTGTAGTCACCCAACCTCGCAAAATTGCTGCAACATCCTTGGCACGCAGAGTATGCAAAGAAAGAAGCTGGCAACTTGGAAAGCTAGTTGGTTACCAGGTAAGGTAAATTGAGGGTATACGCTGTTGCTGTGCATAAGTATGGGTCTCATCTCTCGTCACATGGGCCTTTGAGCCTGTGGTAGTAATTTATTCGTTACTCTGGGACACACGGTTATTGTGATGACCGAGTTTCCACAGTTTACCTTCCCAGGTTTCCCTAGATACCCATTTATCGATTAATATGTTAATATGTTTGGGAAGATGAACAGCTGGGTGAGCTGTGTGCTGACTATCCTTGTCCAGGATCAAACTCTGGCTAGCAGATTCGTAATCATGCGTGTTAATCACTGCAATACAGAGTAGGATTAGTGTAATGGATTATCTCTACTGTTTTAATTCATAATGATGAGAAATAGCTAGGTGTAAAGGTAGCGTGGAGAGGGTAATGATGACTTCGGAGGCATCGTGTGTAACAGTGCTGGACAAAGAAGGACGATGAAAAGATGTGACCTTGCCCTCTCAAAGGATGTATGCCTGACTGAAGTTGTGGGGCATGGGGTGATGCGAGGCAATGCGTTGTTCATTCCAGGTTGCAGTTGCACACCTTATAAAT
>JAXIVD010000038.1:0-37500 GCA_036785275.1 Cancer borealis | reverse complement strand
AATATTGTGCCAATTCACAAAGGAAGAGATATAGAAGAACCATTAAATTACAGACCAGTATCATTAACAAACATTGTGGCAAAAAATTGTGAAAAAAGAGTGAAGGACAGATGGTTGAAGTTTTCGGAAGAGACAAACACACTCAGCTGGTCAGTTTGAATTTAGATGAGGAAGGTCTTGTATAATGAACTTACTAAGCTGTTATTGGAGAGTGATTGATGTGACACAGGAAAGAGAAGGGTGGGTTGATGGTGGTATAGTGGTCTAGCGCTCGGGTATGCGAGCCTAGGGTCCCGGGTTCGAATCCCCGTAATTCGCTGACCACTTTTCATTCTTTGATATCACTGCCAAGTGGCCAAAGACTACCCAAATTGCTGCCATATTGTCCTCAGACGGGACTTACAATGTTATATGCATCTGAGGCTGTAGTAGCAATTAGCCTCACATGTTCTCAACATATTCAAGAGAGAACGTAAACATTTGAGGCGTCACTATAAAAAAAATCTGAAAACCTGCGCCAAATACTCTACTCTTGCTAAATCAGCTTCCAAGAAGTTAAGTGTCCTATGGCATCTGCGTCCATTTTTCTCTCCCTCTCAGCTGCTTGCTCTGTACAGGGGCCTTATCTGCCCATGTATGAAGTATGGCTCTCATGTCTGGGGGGGCTCAACTCATACAGCTCTTTTAAACAGGGTGGAGTCTAAAGCTTTTCGCCTAATCAACTCTCCTCCTCTAACTGACTGTTTTGACTCTTTAAGTCACTGTCGCAATGTTGCATCTTTATCTATCTTCTACCACTATTTTCATGCTGACTGCTCTTCTGAACTTGCTAACTGCATGCCTCCCCCCCTCCCGCGGCCTCGCTGCACAAGACTTTCTACTTCTTCTCATCCTTATTCTGTCCATCTACCTAATGCAAGAGTTAACCAGTATCTTCACTCTTTCATCCTTTACACTGGTAAACTCTGGAACTCTCTTCCTTTGTCTGTTTTTCCACCTGCCTATGACATAAACTTTTTCAAAAGAGGAGTATCAAGACACCTCTCATACTAAATTGAACTGCCCCCCATGTCTATATTTCTCCTACTGTCTTCTTTACAGGATCTGGCGACAAGCGGGATTTTTTTTTATACTTAATTAATTTTTTCCCTCAGCCGGTACCCTTTTAATGTAAAAATAAAAATTAAAAGATAAAATAAAATAACAGACGAGGCAAGTCCATATGTGCCTCCATAAGCCTACTAGCACCAACGGTTATTGATATAGGAAGAAATTTGGCTGGATCTCAAAAAGGCATTTGACAAGGTACCTCACAAGAGACTGTTCTGGAAACTAGAAAATGTAGGATTGAAAGGTTGTTTGCTAAAATGGTTTTGAGAATTTTTAAGCTACAGAGAAAAGGAGAACAGTAATAAAAGATCAGAAGTCAGAATGGTGCAGTGTGAAAAGTGAAGTTCTTCAAGGATTAGTATTGGCCCCACTGATGTTCTTGGTCTATGTAAATGATGTGACATAGTGAATAGTTATATGAGTATTTGCAGATTCCAAATTCCTAAGAAAAATTCAAATTAAAGAGGACTGAGCATTTACAAAAAGATTAGAGAATATCCAGAGATAGAGTAAACTTTGGAAAATGGAGTTTAATGCCAAAAAGTGTATAGTGCTGGAAATAGGCTGTTGTAGAATAAGACAAAGAGGAAAGTATTCAATGAGAAATGAATAGATCAACAAAACAAATGTTGAAAAAGATTTAAGAGTATGGATTACAGATAATTTGTCACCTGAGAAACATATTACTCAAATCACAGGAGATACATATCAGCTGTTGAGAAATATAAGAATATCTGGATGAAGAGATGATTAACATATTGATAACATCATTGATTCAACCAAAGTTAGAATGAAGCAGATCACAAGATAAAAAGAATGATATAAGGGAAATTGAGAGTACTAAGAGCAACTACAAAAATTACTCGAAGCCTGAGAGATTTACCGTATGAAGAAAGACTTTCTAGGCCTGAAACTCCTAACTCTTGAGAAAAGAAAAGAAAGATTAGAATATATAGCAGTGTATAGAGCCTCAAAAGGTTTGTAAAAAATTGACATGATCTGTTTGTTTGGGACAATAGAAATTCAAGAGAACACGAGGAGAAACTGAAAAGGACTACATGCAAGAGATAGGTAAAAAAAAAAAACGCGCCTTCCCATATAGATGCATAGAAATCTGGAATAAATTTGATGCAGAAGTGACTAATGCAAGAAATATTCATGGTTTCAAAAGCAAACTGGATAATAGTAGATTTGGAGATGAGACAGTACAAGCAAAGCTCTGTTCTTGTATGTTACAACTAGGTAATTACATACACTGATTGGTAGCTCAGTGGTAACATCTTGGCAGACTCGGGTTCACGCCTTGTTCAATGTGCAAAATTTCACTGATCAAGCAGTTACTGTCCTTGAGCAAGAGGATGGGGTGCGTGATGTGTGAAATGTCACTATCTTACTCATAGATTGGGCTATAATGAGCTCTAAGCTTTCTCTGAGAGGGTAATGGCTGGTGTTCTTAAAGCCCTGCTGAGAGAATGAAAGGCTAACTATGAGTATAGACATGAATGGCCTGAGTGTGCCATGTGCTTGGTATACCCCCTTCTTTCATAGCCATTACTCTCAGGTCTAGGACAACTGGCCACCTGGCCGCAGCCCAACTGACTGTGGCCTACTGGCCACCATATGGAACTTTTTGTTGCTAAATTGCTAAAATTTCCCAATGTCTATTGATTAAAAAACAAGACCTAGCCTAGCCTAACCTAATCTAGTCTAACCTATCCTAACCTAACATTCCTATAGTATCAAACAAAAAGTCTATAAAACCAACCTAAGTTAGAAGTTCCTCTGGTGAAGGCTGACTGGGGACTGACTAACAGTGTGACAGTCTAGATATCTAGAAGACGAAGGTTCGTATTAGAGACGAAGGATCGCCTTCGAGAATCAATCATTCACTGGTGGGGGTTTAAGGAACAGACTTGAGTACGTAAACTTAGGCGTTTGCAGTTTGCAGTTTCCAGTCCGCGGCGGACAGCTGGCCGTGGCCAGTTTCCCACAGCCAGTTGAGTTGTGGCCAGGTGCTGCGGCCAGTTGTCCCATTCCCATTACTCTTCATGGGCGTTATGGGGAGCAGACTAGATATATCCTCACTTTCATTTGGCTCACCATGGCCAGTCATGAAAATTCAAAATCAACAGATGCATTGGGGAGTGCACCTCAAACTCACTTGTCAACTCCCTCGCCTCTTCCACCTCCTGTTATACCTGTTTCCTGAATACCAACACCAATAGCATCCCTTCTGTATATTTCTCTATTATAACACCTTAGTATATATCTTCATAAAGTAAAATTACTCACCAACCCTTTACTCCGACTTCTCCATCTTCTATAATCCAGACTGTCCATTCCTTCTCAAACCATCGCCCACGCCCATCCATTACCACTGACCTTCTTTCTTTATCGAGCCTCTTTGTGTTTACTCCTTGTGATCTTGACCCAGTTGTAACTTGGGTACTTCCCCTGACAGTGAGTAGTATGTAGAGATTATTGCTAGGGATTGAGCCTTTATTTATGTAAAGTGACTCAATTGTATCACTTAGACTGTATTCTGTGGACTTCCATTTGTGTTATTTGAATTGTTAGCCATTTCATTTGTTCATGTAATGGTAGTTTATCTCTATGTAATGTTGCAGGATACCAATGTTAACTATTAGCTATTGAAGAGCATTTTATTAACAGCCTGTTTACTATATATGCAGAAGTTAATGATGCATAGTATATTGTTTCACCAATTACAGTACATTTCATTAATCGACTTTGATGTGAAATATTTGTAGATGATTTTCAATTATTATCTGGTAAAAAAAAATTGAGAAAAAGGAGCTGCCTATGTTGTAATCTCACAAGCGAGTCCACAGCCTATGTCACTCAGCCCATTCTCACCAAATAAAGAAAAGTTATAGCAGCTATAGTCTCGAAGATTTATTTTCGTGGCATGACACACCACTAGTGGTAAGGAATACTATTCTGTTTCTCTTTTAACCTTCTTGAATCTTCCCCTCTCTCATAACCTTTCAATTGTATATTGTCTCCGAAAATGAGTGTGCACATCTCTGCCATTTTTAGCTTTTTTTTTTTTTTTTTATACAAGAACATGATTTGTCGAGCTTGCTAATTTCCCTGATGTTTGACCCATTATCTAATATTGTTTTTCTAATTAACAGGTTGTGTTGTGTGGCAAATTTAGGGTTGGCTATGGAATTGGAATCAATTATCCTTTTATACATATATTTCAATAGATTTTGTAATGAAAGCCTTTAAAGAATACGGACCTAGAACCAAATAGATTAATCAAAGCAGGTCACCTCTGTAATACATTTAATAAATAATAGTTTACTATGAAAACAATACATAAATTTCTTCAGCTAGTGATCTCAACCATAAAGAGCAATCATCATTAATTTATAGGATTTATGAGAATGTTAGATCATGAAATTCTTCTTTTGTTGTCAGAGGCTGCTTTGCTTGTGAATGGCATAATCGTCTCCGGATGCTTTCATAAACAGCAATGACTAGTGTATGAAAAGTTTGTAGGATTCTTTGATCAAATAGGAAGCATATTTCTTAAGTAACTATCAATATACTTTTTATGATATGTATGTTTTAAATTATTTGATTTTTCTCATAAGTTGTTATTAATTCACTTTTTTTCTTTTTTTTCTTCCCTCCTCCTCTAGATCATACTGATGTCAGCCACAATAAATGCCTCCAAGTTTGCTCAATACTTTGCTACTCCAGTGTTGGGCACCCTCCTTCCTGCACCTATTGTGTCTGCAGGAGATAAATTAATCCATGCTGTGCAGACATACTATTTGGACTCACTCATCCAAGTATGCCAGAGAAAGTCAGTAAGTATAATCCTCTATTTTATATCTAGATTTGAAATCAGTATTGTCATCATTATTTATTGTAAACATTTTCATCTGAGATTAAAGAAACGTGGAGGATAACCCTTAAGTGGTTATTCCATCTGTAACATGTTAGAAACACTGGTATCTTGTATATATATATATATATATATATATATATATATATATATATATATATATATATAAATATAAATATATATGTATGTATGTATGTATGTATATATGTATGTATGTATATATGTATGTATATATATATATTGTTGCGGGCCCCACCCCGCGGGAAGTGTTAGAGACATGTCTACGTGACAAGAAGGGGGTTACGCCTTTGTGTTGCGGGACTCACGTGGCTGGTTGGAGGAGGCGCGAGAGGCGTGGAAGTGCCAACCGTGGCAGGATGGAGAGCGAGCAGTCGTGGGTAGTGATGAGTTGACAGCGAGGATTAATGCGAGTTTGTTGCTCAGCGATATTTTAACTTCTGTTTGCTTGTTCTCCTAATTTTCCTGTCTTTCCTTGTTTCTTCTTTGCGTTGCAAAGCATCTCGTCTTGTAGCAAATTCTTTTCTGCTTCCTCTGGTATGTTTGTTGTCGTCCTACGTTGCCTCTATGGCCTGTAGTGATTTTGTGAAGCAAAGTGTTTCCTAGGCTATGCAGGGAAAGCGCGAGGCGAGAGAGTGAAAGGGGGCCGCCCGAAAAGCACTATATGGCAACACTTGCAGGAGCTGGGCCCCGTGTGTGTTAGTGAGTCTCAGTTACCCACCGGCTATCACCGAGAAAAGCCTGCTCTGACCTCCCATTTTGGCATTATTTCGTCTGTAACCTTCTCATACTCAAGGGAGTAGGTTTCAAGATTGGCCTGTTAGTTCAGGGGTAAATTTGTTTAGCTGGTAGCAAGGCCCTACCTAGTGAGACGGGTTACAAGACGCCAGAGCAAGGTAAAGAGAAAGTGTGGTGTTATTATAACCATCGAGCCGGGTAACTCCACCTAAGGTTTACAATATCCAGGGAATTTCTCAGAAGGAGGATCTGGATATTGTCAGGGTGTTGAGTCTTGGGAAGTAGTTGTCTGCGTTGTCTTCGTTGTCTTCGTTGTAATCAAGAGCCCATTATCAGGGGCCTCTTGTTGGATAACACAGACAAGGAGTAATCCCGTCTTAGTGTTGATTTATTACGACTCATATAACGCACTGTAAGGAGTCCCCTCGCGGGAGGCTACTTTGCAGGGTGTTAATTGAGTAGAGAGGGGTTATTGTCCAACCAGGAGTGGATGGAAAGACACCTTGTGGGCGGTATTCTGGTTGGAGCGATAGCTCCTTGTCTAGGCACTGTAATCTACTGCTCGCTGTAAGTCTCTTTAGAATGTAAGGAGGATAAGGTGGTTACTACTGGGAGATTTCTTGTCCTTTGGAGGGTAAAAAGGACTGGCGACCTCTTAATGTTAACGGAGTGGCTGTAGGTGCTGTGTTTGGGGGGCTAAGAGTGCACAGGTTCCTTAACCAGGCACATCTTGTTTATAGCCTAGTTGTCCAGCCGCTGGCGAGTGGCCCTCGGAGAAGACTAGTCCTACGGGATAGTCGATTTTCCTTGTCCTTTGGTGGGTTAAAAGGACGTATAAACATCAGCACTACAGTTCGTACACGCCCGTAACGTGGTTGTGACTGGGTTGTTCATAAGCTGACACCCGGCCCTAGGGTATAAGAACCGTGTCCTGCGGTGTGACCGTAACAATATATATATATATATATATATATATATATATATATATATATATATATATATATATATATATATATAGAGAGAGAGAGAGAGAGAGAGAGAGAGAGAGAGAGAGAGAGAGAGAGAGAGAGAGAGAGAGAGAGAGAAAGAGAGAGAGAACATGGTAGTATTTTGACATTCACCAGTTTTATTTTTTCTTATTTACTTTTTAGTGGGCTGTTTAATAACTTGCGGTACATGTTTTCCATTTACTACAGGAACAACACTATATTATAATATATCTATCTCTAAAGTTGGCTGCAGCAGATAAAGTGCATGGCCATGGAGTGTGACTGCAAAGGAAGGATGAGGTGTCATATGAGAGATACAAGGAAAAGAGAAATCAAATTATGCGTATTTCAAAATTGAGTGCAGATTAAAGAATGGATAGGGAGATGACAAAGTTAAATGAGAATAAGATGTTCTGGAAGGAGGTACAGATGATAAAGAAGGAACGTCTGGAAATTCAGAAATGGTGAAGACAGGATGGTACAATTTTGAAAGGAAGCAGTTAATGAGAGATGTGGTGAATATTTTGAAGGTCTGTTAAATATAGAAGAATATAGAGTCTGAGATTGTTGCAGTGAGAAGGGAAAATGGAGTAAGTGTTGAATAACTAACAGATCTCAAAACAAGAAATAAGAAAGGTGGTAAATGAGAGATGAAAGAGGGAAAACTAGAGGATTAAAAGGGTATGCTGTAAAATATTTGAAAAAGGGCATGTTAGGATAAAAATGTTATATCAATAGAAAAGAAGATAATAATTTGGGAGTGGCAATACAGAATAATTTTTCTCCAGAACAACATATAGATACAGTGGAACCTCGGTATACGTCCTTAATCTGTTCCAGATCCTTGGATTTATACCAAAAAGGATGTATGCCAAATGAATTTTTCTCATAAGAAATAAAAGGAAAATGATAAATCCTTTCCCATGAATAAAAATTCTATTGTTATTGGCATACAGTACATGTATTATACATTGATGGGTTGTATAAATTGATTTTAAGCACTCCTAAATAATAAAATACGTAATGTACATAAATTAAATACAGTACAGTACAAAAGAAATTAAATGAAATACTGTAAATGAAAATTTAAACTCACTTTACCTTGCTGAGAAGAATCAAGTGCCTACTGAGAAGGGAGGAGAAGGAGATGTTATTGTTTGGAAATAAACGTGGGACACACTCGTATGAAATGCCCACTGCTAATCATATATGGTCATGGGGCTAGTGAGTCAAGACAGAGGTCAGCACACAAGCCCTAGTGTGTAGTATATACGGGCCTAGAGAGAGAAAGAGGGGGGGTGGGTGGGAAGAAGGCAGAGAGAGAGAGAGAGAGAGAGAGAGAGAGAGAGAGAGAGAGAGAGAGAGAGAGAGAGAGAGAGAGAGAGAGAGAGAGAGAGAGAGAGAGAGAGAGAGAGAGAGAGAGAGAGAGGAGGAGGAGGAGGAGGAGGAGGAGGAGGAGGAGGAGGAGGAGGAGGAGGAGGAGGAGGAGGAGGAGGAGGAGGAGGAGGAGGAGAGGAAGAGGAGGAGGAGGAGGAGGAGGAGGAGGAGGAGGAGGAGGAGGTGGTGGTGGTGGTGGTGGTGGTGGTACGTGAAGCAAGGAGGAGAGTAAGCTCAGCCAATCATGAGGCAGAGTCAGGCTATGTTACTTGAGTGGGCGGGATGGAAGAAAATCGAGCATAAACTTCAGAAATATGTTGTATTGACAAGTCGTATTCCAAATAAAAGTCGTATACCAAGGAAATTTTTTCGAGTCCAAACAGGTCGTATACCAAGTTGGACTTATTCCAAGGTGGATGTATACCGAGGTTCCAGTGTATAATATTTGGTGACATTCAGGATGCTAAGAAATATGCCGATGAATAGAAATATAACTTTGATGATTAGATATGCAGAAGTAATATGGTTCCCTCACAACTAAAAATAAATGTGTTTGAATTGGAAAGAATACAGAGAATTGCAACTGAGATGTCAGAATTAAAAAATCTAACATGAGAAAATATTAAAAGAAATGCAACTAAACGCAATTGAAGAGAAAAGGTAAAGAGGAGACTTAATTACAGTATATAAATTGATGAACAACCTTGAATTAACAGATAGAAAATTTTTTTATATTGAGAAGAAAAGTAAAGACTAGATATTTGAGGACACAAGAATAATGGATAAGAAAGTAATTAAAGTATTAAAGACAAAAGAGAACTTAGAGATACAGCATAAAAGAAAAAATATGTAATATTGTTAGGGTTGTGTAATGTAATATATGATTATGTAAGAAAATATTTTGTGGCAGTTATGGTGTAACATTTTTTGCTTAAGATATTCCAGCGTTCTTTACTTAATCAGGAATGTGTTTTGAATATATGTACATTGCTTATGCATCATTTTTTCTTTAACAGGCAATTGTAACTAAGAAAATATCTACCATTTCCATTACCCTATAAAGATCTTGTCCTATTTCTAATATTTATGTTAGATAGGTATTATAACTTATTATCTTAAATGCTCTTATATCTGGTTCTCATTATCTATTTGCATTGATTGGATAATGCTCTGATTCAGATTTTTCACTAATTCATCAACTCTTTCAGAACTTGTTGTCTCAACTTCCTACAATTGATCCTGATGAACCAGGTGTATCAGAAGAAATGTTTAAGCTCACAGCAGAGATGGTAAAGTGTTTTGATGATTTGGAGAGACAGGAAAACAAACTCAGTCCTGCAGAATTTTTTAAAAAGAGGTAAGTTTATTTGACTTATACTTTTGGTTGACAGCTGGTGAAATAGGTAAGAAGAGAAAATTCATGTGCATTAGTTAGGTAAAAAGGAAAATCAAGCAATTTGGCAAATTGTTATGTAAAATGTAAATTTTTCTGATTTGAAAATGTTATTTATTAGATCTGTACTGAAATGGAAAGAGAACGGTGATTTATTTCTTTATTTCATAATTTTAATTAAGGTCTTTTGTAGAGGTACAAGAATACTGCTACTATACAGTCGGCCCGCCGAGGGTGCGCTTAATGTAATCCGCACCCCTTGCGCACCCTTGGGAGTTAATAACCTATGGGAAATTCACTTATGTAGTCCGGAATTCTTAAGACTTATCCTTTTTTCGCCCAATAACCCCTGAAATACATGATATAATGAAAGAATATACAGTACCATAGACTACACCATACTTGACTGGACACTCGAAATCTGACCTTTTGCAAACAGGCCCTACGGCAGATTTTTAGAAAAATCAAATAAAATACTTAGAAATAAGATAGGAACCTCAAATAAAAAGCAAACACTTCAGAGTGATGTAGAGAATATATTTATGAGCAACAAAAACAAATTAGTCAACGTATGTCATCAGTGGACGACAATTATTAAATCCTAAGAAACCAAGAAAAACACAAAATTTGCAATAATTTCCAGGAATATTGGAATTTCAATCTGAAAACACTTACATGCATAGCCCATGTAGTCTATATTAATATGCAATACTATAGAATACACCATACGTGACTGTACACTTGAAATCGGGTCTTTCGCAAATGTATCCTGAGGCGATTTTTTGTTTGTTTTATATGAATAAAATACTAAAAATCATCATAGAAACCTCAAACAAAAAGCAAACACCTCAGAGTGATGTAAAGAATATGTTTATGAGCAACAAAAATAAATTAGTCAACATACGTCATCGGTGGGCGACAATTATTAAATCCTGACACCAATAAAAACACCAAATTTGCAATAATTTCCAGGAATATTGGAATTTCAATCTGAAAACACTTACATGCATAGCCCATGTAGTTTATATTAATATGCAATACCATAGAATACACCATACGTGACTGTGCACTCGAAATCGGGTCTTTCGTAAATGTGTCCTGAGGCGATTTTTTGTTTGTTTTATTTGAATAAAATACTTAAAATCATCATAGAAACCTCAAACAAAAAGCAAACAACTCAAGAGTGATGTGAAGAATATGTTTATGAGCAACAAAAACAAATTAGTCAACATACGTCATCGGTGGGCGACAATTATTAAAACCTAAGACACCAATAAAAACACCATATTTGCAATAATTTCCAGGAATATTGGAATTTTAAACTGAAAACGCATACATACATAGCCAATGTAGTCCATACTAATATACATGCATGCTTGAAATAAGATTTGAAACTATTTCCAAATATTCTGTTTGTTTTCTACATTTTCACTGAGCATGGCAGGATACACAACACCTTAGTGTTGAGAGTAATTGTAAAATATAACCAAAACTTGAACACAACACCCTAAGTCACTCGTAATCAATTCACTCATACTCATACTTCACTCATACTTTCATATATCCATAAATAACATCAAGAAGAAAAAATTTAACATTCCAAATCAACTTACGATGTTTGCTGAGTGTCAGCAAACATCGTTTGCTGACACTCAGAGACTGTGTAAAATAACTCCATTGTAATTCCTTATTGGTGATGGTCTCTAGTCAGCTTGTTGGTTTCATTGCCTCCTCCTCCTCTTCTATCTAGCAATGTTCTTTCCAATGATCGTATCACCATACATCACTTTACCGGCGTACGTACTTTTCCTTTTATCCTGCCATGCCATATTTGGAAATAATTTCAAATCTTATTTCAAGCATGATTCGGAGTATACAATAGAAGCTGATGTAGAGAGTTAAGGGTGCTAACGCTAGCCTGGTTTCCGTTTTTCCTGGATTTACAGCGATACGACTACCAGTCTGGTCACACTAACTTTGTGGAATCAGCTGTTCATAACAGCAACACAAGCCGTTATGGAGGAAGCACTTCTTTTCTTCTTCTGCTCATGAACATTTTCCATGAGACTTATAATAGCGTCATGGGACCAATGAATTGAACTATTTATGTTGTTGGCCTTTGTGTTAAACTTTGTTTTGGTCTTCTTCTTCTTGTGACCTCTTGATCATGTCATACGAGAAGTAAATGCTATATTTGCATCGAATGAAAATTTATATTGGTGTTTTCTTGTATTGTCGTCTATCCTATTTTTCTCATACTCATAAAACGTCATTGAAAAAAGAAGTCAATATTTTTTTTGTTGCATATATACTGAATAAACGATAGTATCTCAGTACGGACGTCTCGCCGTCACACGTTCAGCTACGCGCCACGAATTGTTGTGAAAAATTAATTCCCAAGCCGATATAACGATAATATGACATTTGATGACAATCAAATCATATTCAGGAATGGTGATTTCACAATATGTGATGTTTTATTTCTGAAATTGGGAATTTGCCAAAAATTTTTGCTATAAACAATATGCTTTATACACAACTCCCACACGATTTTTCACTCAAACTTGTAATCTTTGTTAATTTCCAAAAGTTGCAAAAGTTGTAAAATAATTTTTTAGGTTCAGCCATAGTTCAGCAATCATTACTAATTGTAAAGACATGAAACACAATGTCCTAAGTAGAATATGAACTGATATATGAAGTATTATCTGTCCTCACTCATAGCAGCGGAATCTATAGGACCGAAATGTAAATCGTCTGTCAGCGATTGTAGCGAGTGTCCAGTCAAGTATAGTGTAGTCTATGACAATACATATATACATGTGATTAAATATGATAGATGATAGATAGATACTGTACTGACGGAAGCCATTATAGTATCTAGGATGGAGGAAGAGGAGAAATCCCACATCAGAGAGAGAGAGAGAGAGAGAGAGAGAGAGAGAGAGAGAGAGAGAGAGAGAGAGAGAGAGAGAGAGAGAGAGAGAGAGAGAGAGAGAGAGAGAGAGAGAGGGAGAGAGAGAATATCATTACAATATGGCCGCTCGACAAAAGCTGAATTTCTGTGTATTTCCCACGTCTTATACAGGCGTGAGAAGAATGCAAAGAATATCAGTGTAATTGAAAGAAAGGACTAGTAACATCGGTAAAAATCTCCCATTGTGTTGCATCTTCCTATTCACATCTATGGAAGGATAGATGAACCGTAACGTAACAGCAAGATAGATGGGACCTATGAAGCGATACAAACCATAATAGATCACAAGAAAAAGAAGAGGAAGAATAATTCCACATATGAAGCCTTAGGATGTTGAGTTCTTTAAAAGAGATGGAAGGAAAGAGAGAGACAGAGACGGAGAACTGACGTCATCACAACATGGCCGCTCGATAAAAGCACAGAGTCCCATCACAGAGAGTCCCATCACAGCATTCTTTGAATTTTTTGCACCCCTTGAATATAAGTGCTGTTCCAGTACTGGCTGAGCCCTTGGAATTTCGCACTCTTTGAGTGCACACTCTTGAGGGGCCGACTGTAACTTTCTCTCTCTCTCTCTCTCTCTCTCTCTCTCTCTCTCTCTCTCTCTCTCTCTCTCTCTCTCTCTCTCTCTCTCTCTCTCTCTCTTTCTCTCTTTCTCTCTCTCTCTGTCTCTCTCTGTCTCTCTCTCTCTCTCTCTCTCTCTCTCTCTCTCTCTCTCTCTCTCTCTCTCTCTCTCTCTCTCTCAACACCTTTCATCACCATTCTATATGTGAGGATATTACACTGCTCAATGCATTCCAATCATAGATAGTCTTGTAGTATAAAAGTGTGATTTACTTTGTATTTTGATAATCATTACATTCTTTGTATTACGATGCATTATCGCATTCAGTGTGATTTTTGTGAGTAATGTGTTATATTTGAGGTTATGGCTTAAGAATACAATACAATTGGATATAACAGCATGCATGAAACATGAGAATGGGAGTGGAAGAATAGTGGTTTTACACTAGCTCACAACCAAATTATAATTATGATATGCTACCCCATAGACTACACCATACTTGACTGGACACTCGAAATCGGACCTTTTGCAAACAGGCCCTACGGCAGATTTTTAGAAAAATAAAATAAAATACTTAGAATTAAGATAGGAACCTCAAATAAAAAGCAAACACTTCAGAATGATGTAAATAATATGTTTATGAGCAACAAAAACAAATTAGTCAACATACGTCATCGGTGGGCGACAATTATTAAATCCTAAGAAACCAAGAAAAACACAAAATTTGCAATAATTTCCAGGAATATTGGAATTTCAATCTGAAAACACTTACATGCATAGCCCATGTAGTCTATATTAATATGCAATACCATAGAATACACCATACGCGACTGTGGACTCGAAATCGGGTCTTTCGCTAATGGTTCCTGAGACGATTTTTTGTTTGTTTTATTTGAATAGAATACTTAAAATCATCATAGAAACCTCAAACAAAAAGCAAACAACTGAGCGTGATGTGAAGAATATGTTTATGAACAACAAAAACAAATTTGTCAACATACGTCATCAGTGGGCGACAATTATTAAATCCTAAGACACCAATAAAAACACCATATTTGCACTAATTTCCAGGAATATTGGAATTTTAAACTGAAAACGCATAGATACATAGCCAATGTAGTCCATACTAATATGCAATACCATAGACTACACCAGAGAGCTCTCCAATCAACATCTGAACCACCCAAGTGTCCTCCATGACCAGCTGATCCCTGGCGGTCTGCATCTCCTCTGCCACCTCCTCCAAGGTGTATCGAGAAAGACACACCAGGTTGACACGCCTGACGATGGCTTCACTCTCAAAGAATTGGCGTACTTGCGTCCAGAGAGACACAAGTCAGTCTTGCAGGGGGAGAAATATCTTTGTTGCACAGAAAAAAAAACACTGTGCAGTAGCAGTAAGTATAACTCCCTTGAAGAAAAGCACAAGTCACTGTCTTGCAGGGGAAGAAATATCTTTATTGCATAGAAAAAAAAACACTGTCTGCAGTAGCAGTAAGTATAACTCCCTTGAAGAAAGGACAAGTCACTGTCTTGCAGGGAGAGAAATATCTGTTGCACAGAAGAAAAAAAAAACTGTCTGCAGTAGCAGTAAGTATAACTCCCTTGAAGAAAAGCACAAATCACTGGCTTGTAAGACGCAGTCATTATCTCCCCCATCACCTATTTTTTCTGCCCCTGGAGCTTCTGCCATTTAATTTGGTCATGGCTTCTAGTATCCCTCACACAGTCGCCGGTGGCCTGGCGTTTGGAGGGCAACTTGGCGTGAACATCAGAGTTTGTGTCCCTGCACAAGTTGGAACCAAAACCATTGAAAAGGTTGCCGCCCACGACGGGGAGAATCTTGGTGATTACATTGTGCCCATTACAGCACTGTGCCATCTCAAACTCTGGGGACTTCCTTGCCAAGCCAAGAAGGATCTGCAGGAATGTGTCCTTATGGTTGTCACAACCAAAAAACCTGAAATAAAATGTGAATGTTAGCACATTACAAGTGAACACAAAATTATACAAATAAAAATAAATAACCAAACAAAATTTTTTTTTTCTTCAGAAGTACAATTAAATTTATAAATTAATGGATTAATTCCTATAGTTATATTACCTACTAGTCTGTAGCATCTATTCGTTTGAAGAATGTAAAAAAAAAAAAAAACCTAATGCATGTGTATAAGCACTCACACAATAAGATAATGGCATTTAAACATATCAAATATGTATGTATGTATGTATGTACCGATGCTGTTTACCCCATCAAAGAAAAAAAAAATAATGGTACTGTAATATAAATAAACTTGACTTACTTATTCCTCCTCTCCTTGTTGTTGATTAGGGAATCCCAGACACTCAAGGCGAAGCAAGTAATGTGGCACAAAGTTGGTGAAGGGTAATGTAAGCCTTCTTCCCCACCGTCTAGTGTGTGTGTGGCGGGGGGTGCCTGGAGGGTGGGATGAGGAGTAGGTAGCTAGATTCGAATTTTGAATTAACGGATTCCATTGGTCTTGAGGTGACCGTGGTTAATCATGGTCTAACTAACTTGGTTAGACCATGACCGTGATATGTATCTATTTGTTAAATTCGCACGGTCATTTTTAAATACATAACAGTGGTGATGATAGCCATGATCAAATAATGACCACTACTAAAGTTTCATCATCCACCGTTCAACAACCGTTCTACATTCAATTTCTACAGGGAGTTTTATATGAATTTAGTACTGAAATGCTCCTAAAATCTTATAAATCAGATATTACATTAACCAAATGTTGCATATTTACTGCTAAAACGAGTCCGGTGTCCAGCTAGTAGCTACAGTAGTACGTCCTTCTGGTTGCACTGGCAGTGACTTACTGACTCTGACAGACCAACGGATGTCTCGCCGTCACACACTCAGCTGAGTTTTCTCAGCTACGCGCCATGAATTGTTGTGAAAAATTCATTGCAAAGCCGATATAACGATAATATGACATTTGGTCACAATCAAATCATATTCAGGAATGGTGATTTCACAATATGTGATGTTTTATTTCAGAAATTATTGCAAATTTGCCAGAAAATTTTGCTATAAACAATATGCTTTATACATAACTCCCACACGATTTTTCATTCAAACTTCTAATCTTTATGTTAATTTCCTATTTGCAAAAGTTGTAAAATAATTTTTTAGGTTCAGCCATGGTTCAGCAATCATTACTGATTGTAAAGACATGAAATACAATGTCCTAAGTAAAATATGAACTGATATATGAAGTATTATCTGTTATCATTCATAGCAGCGGAATCTAAGGGGCCTAAATGTAATATCGTCTGTCAGTGATTGTCGTGAGTGTCCAATCAAGTATGGTGTAGTCTATGGCTACCCTCTTGCAAAAGTATATTCTTTCTCCAACTTTTTTTTAAAACCAGGTTAAATGCAATATGAAAGATCCACTGATATACATTTATATGTTTAATCTATTGCTGTCATATGTTATTTAATGCCATATGTTATTCTTTATTTTTCAGAGGAGCAGTCTTGGTCTTTCTTCCTGGTTTGGCAGAAATTGAGAAACTTATAAATATGCTGCGCAAGGACACTTCAAAATATCAGTGAGCTACTTTTTTCTATTATCATATATATTGGCTTATAAGATGACATGTGTATGGCAAAACCAAATTTTCATAAAAAAAATAATTCTGCTTTTCTCACTTATGCAACCCTCTCTTAAACATTGTACTATTGCAAGAGAAAAACATACTTGATACTGAGACCAAAAGCAGAATTTAGTGTGCTTTTCAGGACATGCATTATTCCATCAGTGGCAATTTTTTTTTTTTTTTTTTTTTTTTTTTTTCTTTAGATAAACTAAAAGTACTGAATAAAAGCTTATCAAATTAGTAACACAAGATCTTCCTCTCCTGAAACCAAGCTGTCTATCCGTCAACACTTGACTCTCCTCAAAATGTTTCATCCACCTGTTACTCCAGTACTCCTTTATTACCTACAACCACCTCTCATCGCCATCCATAAAGCTGTATAGTCTTTTTTTAAAAGTCCCTATTGTCTGTGCACTAACTACCTGCTGACTGAGTCTGTTCCAATCATCTACCAACCTATTTGTAAACCAATTTCTGCCTATTTCTTTACAAAATCTAAATTTTTCTAGTTTGATTCTGTTATTTCTTGTTCTATCCTGACCACTGATCGTAAGAGGTTATTTCCAAAGCTTTAATCTCCTTTCATAACTACGATTACAAATCTCTTTTATAATTTTGATCATTCGTCTCTGCACTGACTCTAACAAAATTATATCTATTCTATAATACAGGGACCAAAATTGTACTGCATAGTTGAGGTGAGGTCTGACTAACGCTAAATACAACTTCAAAATAACCTCAGCATTTCTACTTTTAATACTCCTAGCAATGAATCCTAACAACCTATTAGCCCGATTTCTAGCCTCAATACATTGTTTTCTGGGACGGATGTCTGAGCTAACCTGTACACCCAAATCCCTCTCACATTCTAACCTATTCAGTATTACCCTGTTTATGTTGTACCTGTTGTGAGGATTTTCCCTTCCAACATTCATTACTTTACACTTGTCAATATTAAAATCCATCTGCCACCTTTAACTTATCTAAGTTCCCGTGCAAGTCTTTTACATCAGACTCTGATCTAATAATCCTACCTAACTTAGAATCATCAGCAAATTTACTAATATCACTACTAATCTTTTACAACGTTTGTTTTGTTTATCCATTAATATCCCATCTAATACTTTTCTCTTTGTCTCATTCTACTACGGCCTATTTCCAGCACTACACTTTTTGGCATTAAACTCCATTTCCCAATTCTTACTCCTTTTGTGAATCTTATCTAGATCCTTCTGTAAGTGCTCACAATCCTATTTACTTTCTATTTTTCTTAGTAATTTGGCATCATCTACAAATAGACTCATATAACGATTCACTCCCTCTGTCATATAACTATTCACTCTGTCATATAATTTACATAGACTAAGAAAGAACATCACTGGGACCAATACTGATCCTTGATGAACTCCACTTTCCACATTGCACCATTCTGACTTCTAATCTTTTATTACTGTTCTCATTTCTCTCTTGCTCAAAAAGTCTTCCATTCGTTTCAGCAAACCACCCATCAATCCTCCTACATTTTCTAGTCTCATGTGAGGTACTTTGTCAGAAGCCTTCTTGAAGTTCAGGTAGATGCAATCAACCCATCCCTTTCTTTCTTATGTCTCATCAATCACTCTAGTATAAGCTTAGTACGTTCGTTATACAAGACCTTCCTCTTCTAAATCCAAACTGACCACTTGAAAATGTGTTTGGCTCTTCCAAAAACTACAACTATCTGTCCTTCACTATTTTTACACAAATTTTTGCCACAATGTTTGTTAATGATACTGGTCTGTAATATAATTTTTCTTCTTTATCTCTTCCTTTGTGAATTGGCACAATATTTGCTCTTTTCCAATCTAGTGGTACTCTGCTTTCCTTTAGTAAAGTCTCAATTATACTAAGTAACTTTCTTGCTAGTTGGATACTGCATGCTTTCATCATCTAATTTGACACTATCTGAACCTGCTGTTTTTATTACATCTTGGCTTTCCATTAGTTGTTTCACTTCTATTACGTCTACCTTTATGTTTTGCATAAAATTTTCCATTGCTATAATATTATTCATTCTAAATTCACATTCACTTTCTCTTGTAAATACAGTCTGAAAGCACTTATTCGTCACCTCATCCTGTTGTAATGCATCTTCGTACACTGTGCATTCTACCTTCAGCTTATGTACTCCCTCCCTACTTTTATTTTTTCCATATAGATATCTATAGAAAAGTTTTGATCGTTTTTGCATTTTTCTATTATATATCTCTCAAAGTGACTTTCTTTTTCTCTTCAGATTCCTACATATTCATTTCTAGTATTTTTTCCCACAAGTTTCTCCCTTTTTTCCTCCTCTTGTTCCATGTTTTTTCTCTTTCCAATCTTGCTCATTCACATCTTCTATTAAAACATTAATTTTTTTTCTTTCTTCTTTAATTAACCATTTTTAGGACATATCTATCTATATCCTCCGTGTATATTCTGATGAACTCATCCATTTATTCTGAGTGCTTCTGTTGCATGAAAACTACTCCAGTCTGTCTGCGAACATTTTCTCAATCCTTCAAAGTCTGCTTTACCATAATTGTAACTTTCATTCCTGTGTTCCTTCTATGGTATCATTTACTTTGAACTTAATAAGTAAATGGTCACTCTCTTTCCTAGTGGACATTGGTAATTTACTTTGCTAATTACTTCCAGTTCCTTTGTCAATAGTAGACCTAATCTTGATGGTTCTTCATTACCTCTAAATCTTGTGTTCTCCTTAATCCACTGAGTCATAATGTTATTCGTTACCAAATCCAACAATATACTACCCCATGATTCTTCTCATCCAGTATATCACTCTTCCCAGCAAACTTCTTTGCAGTTGAAATCTTCCATCATAATTGTTGTCACTGTTTTCTATGATATTTTTTAAACATTTGCATGTGTCTTTCACCATGTTTCCATACTCTTCTCTCCACGACTAATAGTCAACATTGGCTCAATCAATATCGATCATCACGTGTTTTAGATGGTTCAAGAGAGTAAATCATTGTAAATTTATTTGGTGCATGTCATTGGCTCTACATGAATTTCTCACTTTGAATTCATTGGAATACTTGTTTCTTAAGATCATGATTATACTGGTATCACTTCGATTAGACTTTTATTAAGTTTTGAGATGGCAGTTGTATGTTCATTCCACTTTGTTTTTTGCAGGTGGCAACTCTACCCTTTGCATTCAACCATCACAAGAGAGGAACAGCAGAATGTTTTCCTTATACCCCCAGCTGGATTTCGGAAAATTATTATTTCAACAAATATTGCTGAGAGCTCTATAACAGTACCAGACATCAAATATGGTAAGAAGCATTCTGACATATAGACACAAATATATAGCTTTTAGGCTTATAAATAATTTTCACCATGATTTATCTATTCTTACTTATGACAAGGTTCATAAAACTCTACTATCTTTAATGCTTTCTCACATCATGTGCTGTGCTTGACTCAGGATCATTGTATACCCGACGAGGGCACCAACCCTTGCCATTGTTGTAGCAGATGAAATCTCCAGCTAGTTGATTGGGTACATAGTCAAGAAGAATCTCTTGACAGCTGGCTAATGTTCCCAGGGTCCGCATCGAGCCTGTCTATACGCATGGCCCCAAGCTATCATAGGATGGACCACTGAACCGAACCTGCGGACCGGCTCTATCCTTCACTTCCTGATTCATCTTTTTGTTCCATTTGCGATTGATGGCCTGAAGTTTTGGGTCCATATCTGGTCCATCTGTTTGGGGTGCCAGGGGGCCATCTGGCATTGTACCACTACTAGACTGCTATCACACATTCTCCTATCGCGTTTTACTGCTTTCATGCACATTCTTGCTATAGTCCAGTCATAGACTACACCATACTTGACTGGACACTCAAAATCTGACCTTTTGCAAACAGGCCCTACGGCAAATTTTTAGAAAAATCAAATAAAATACTTAGAAATAAGATAGGAACCTCAAATAAAAAGCAAACACTTCAGAGTGATGTAAAGAATATGTTTCTGAGCAACAAAAATAAATTAGTCAACGTACGTCATCAGTGGGCGACAATTATTAAATCCTAAGAAACCAAGAAAAACACAAAATTTGCAATAATTTCCAGGAATATTGGAATTTCAATCTGAAAACACTTACATGCATAGCCCATGTAGTCTATATTAATATGCAATACCATAGAATACACCATACGTGACTGTGCACTCGAAATCGGGTCTTTCGCAAATGTGTCCTGAGGCGTTTATTTTATATTTTATTTGAATAAAATACTTGAAATCATCATATAAACCTCAAACAAAAAGCAAACACCTCAGAGTGATGTGAAGAATATGTTTATGAGCAACAAAAACAAATTAATCAACATACGTCATCGGTGGGCGAGAATTATTAAATCCTGACACCAATAAAAACCAAATTTGCAATATTTTCCAGGAATATTGGAATTTCAATCTGAAAACACTTGCATGCATAGCCCATGTAGTCTATATTGATATGCAATACCATAAAATACACCATACGTGACTGTGCACTCGAAATCGGGTCTTTCGCAAATGTGTCCTGAGGCGATTTTTTGTGTTTTATTTGAATTAAATACTTAAAATCATCATAGAAACCTCAAACAAAAAGCAAACACCTCAGAGTGATGTGAAGAATATGTTTATGAGCACTCAAATGGCTGGCCAATCCAGCCATAACCCCAGATTAATCGATATCAATAGCTAGTGTGACCACGCCTTAAAGGTTTGTTTTGGTCTTCCTCTTCTTCTTCTTGTGACCTCTTTCGCCTTGATATAGTCATGCGAGAAGTAAATGCTATATTTGCATCGAATTAAAATTTATATTTGGGTATTTTCTTGTATTGTCGTCTATCATATTTTTCTCATACTCATAAAACGTCATTGAAAAAGGAAATACAATATTTTTTTTGTTGCATATATACTGAATAAACGATAGTTTCTCAACTCAGACCTCCTGTGACATCTAGATCAAGCCACGAATTGTTGTGAAAAATTCATTCCCAAGCCGATATAACGTTAATATGACATTTGATCACAATCAAATCAGATACAGGAATGGTGATTTCACAATATGTGATACTTTATTTCAGAAATTATTGCGAATTTGCCAGAAATTTTTGCTATAAACAATATGCTTTATACAAAACTCCCACACGATTTTTCACTCAAACTTGTAATCTTTATGTTAATTTCCTATTTGCAAAAGTTGTAAAATAATTTTTTAGGTTCAGCCATGGTTCAGCAATCATTACTGATTGTAAAGCCATGAAATACAATGTCCTAAGTAGACTATGAACTGATATATGAAGTATTATCTGTCATCACTCATAGCAGCTGAATCTGTAGGACCTACATGTAATATCGTCTGTCAGCGAGTGTCCAGGCAAGTATGGTGTAGTCTATGGTCCAGTCAATTCCGTTATTACACGCCGAATCTGATTTAAAAAACCTGGGCTGTGACACACGTACGTGATTGGTTTGGCGTCATGGATGATGCTCTCCCATCCCATATCACCCTTCCCGCCTCCTCACTATAGGTGTATTTCTGCGAGCAAACTGTATATCAAGCTGACTTGCTCTGGCCTGCTCTGTCTTGATGCCGTCGCTCTTACACCATATGTAAGCAAGCTCCTCCCTCATCAGCTAATAAGATTCTGCTATGGTTTGATCAGAGATACGCAACTATAATGACTTACATAAAATAGGATTATTCTGATAGTTTACAATGTGGAATTCAATTGTATATGGCATTTATGAGGTATGTGGCAGTTAGGTTAGGTTTTGTTGCTTTAGTTAAGATAACTAAAGATTAGTGAGAAAAAAACAGTTGCGACTATTATGCTTTTTGGATGATCTTGATCATACAAGAAAGGAGGTGACCACTAAGCCATGTTTCACACGAGGCTTGACATCCTTTCTACCACCCACCCAAGCCTTTGTTACTTTTTTCAAAAGTAAGTTTGATGATCTTTTATATTGTAATTTATTGTTTATAATGTTCTTGATATATTATTGATTTATTTCATGTTGTAGGGGAGGTGGTGGTACAGTGGTCAGTGTTCGGGCATGACAACCTAGGGTCCCTGGTTCGATCCCCCGATATCTGCTGGTCACTTTTCATTATTTGATATCACTGCTGAGTGGCCAAAGACTACCCAAATTGCTGCCATACTGTCCTCAGACAGAACTTACAATGTTTATATGCATTTGAGGCTTTAGCAGCAATAGCCTCTCATCATTCTCAATATATTCAAGAGAGAACGTAAACTTTTGTGTCACTATAAAAAAATCTATAAATTTACGCAAAATAACAGGCAAGAGGCAAGTCCATCTGTGCCTCCTTAAAAGCTTAATGTCGCCAACGGTTTATGATATAGAAGAAAAAAAACGTAATACAATCGTAGGTAAGTAGTGAAACAAATGATCGGATATTGACCGGTGATAAACAAATTTGAATTAATCCCATTTATTATCTTTTTCTGCTATTCTGCTATCTCACACCAATTAAACATTATAGCAGAGGGATGGGTATACAGTTAATAAAACATGTATAATTGACATATTTTATCTTATAATTTTAATAGGATCTACATGAGTAAAATTTTACTATAAAGATCTAATTCTCATAATTTCGACAGAAACTTAAACTATTGACTAGATGTTTAGATCTGTGTGTTGGAGAGATCAAACCAATCACATTTTACTATATTTTTAATATAATTTTATTATATTTTCACTGATGTTCTTAAGAGTTAAACATTTGACATTCCTTCACCATTGGCATATTCATACACATCGACATACATGAACATCATTGATAGATATATCTCTCATAATAAAAATTTGTTTGACCATATGATAATTGACACAAATAAGAAATAAGTTCATTTGTATTGCTGATCACAAAACATCAAAACATCAAGCATCTAAATAACGAACCACCCACAACACTTTTAATAATAAACAATAAAATAAATTTCAGATAAGATGAGGGGAAGGCTAATTGTAAGATGGAAGAATAAGGTGGAGGAGTACATGTATGAAAGAGTTACAGATAGAAGAGGAGGGATTGAACTAGCATGGATAGTGAGAGATAGAGGCTCTTCTGCTGTGGCTATTGGCTTGTGGGATGTTTCTGGAGAAAAAAAGGCGTCAGAAACTATAGATAAGTTTCCAAATGGAACAAGGCATCAGAGACTAGATCAATGAGAAAAGTAGAATAATTATTTACCTAATTACAATGTATTGTGGCGTACAAGTCAAATTTTTGAGCCTGAAAAAAATCTCCAAAACTAGGGGTAGAATTATACAGTTAGGATATAATGTGGATCCTTACCATCGACTAACTAGCACTACTAACAATCACTGTACACTGTAACTCTAGCAGGTTGTCACAAATATTTCCAACTAAAACTTGTGTTCGGTGAATTTACTTAACATATTTAACACAGATTGATATGTGAATAATGAAATTATAAAATTTCTGTTTACACTAAAACCTCTATAATTTGACCTGAGTCGAATTAGCTGAAAGTCCAAATAATCAAATTATTACTTCTCTAGTCCCTCCACACAATAACAACTCACTAAAACATGCCAAAACAGCACAGATTGTAGTACTTGTACTCACCAAAACACGGCTGATACTGAAATCTTGAAATGCAATAAGTACTATATTCTGCCAAGCTGAGTCTGTCAATAACAAAGCTCTTTCCTTAAAGAACTGTTATAGCAATCCCTATAGCTTTAGTAGCGATGATTACATAGGTTGCAATCAGATACAGTGTGGCTCTGCCAACTTCATTGTAATGTCGTTTGGTTTGCATAGAAAAAGGCAAGGCAAGGTTTGCTAATGTTATTTATTTGTGGATTGATAGCTCACAAAACTTAGTCATGTGTAAAATTATCATTTCTAAACAAAATGTGATGGCCAATTTTCATATAATATTGTGTTTCAGTCACTGATTCATCTATTTCGTTAAAGAGCAGCAATGCATAAATTCTAGATATGCAACTAACATAACCTTTATTTCTACACAAACTCCTGTTAGAATTTCTAGTGTAAGAAAAGTTCCCACTTAACAATTTTGTAAATACTTTATTACCACCCTCTGCTCTCAAATGAACCCACATTTCTTGTAAGCTCCCATTTGATTCTGGTTCATTGCACAAGAATATTTTGTTAAATCAACAAATGTGGTGGAGGGAAAATAATTGAGGCAGCTTTATTTTATTCCTACATTAATATGAATAGCCAACAACTTTTTGCAGTTAATAAGTGAAAGGATCTCGATATCTATACTTCTTTGGGGAAAACGTACTTTTTTGCATAGTCCAAGCAAACTCCTTTTTGCAATTTTTTCTTGTGTCCCATCAAATTTCTAACCTCTCCTTTTCGTCTCAATTATAGGTCTTTTCTATCTTTTTCCTCCAAGTTGTTCATCAATTTGTATATTGTAATTAAGTCACCTCTTTCTCTTCTTTCTTTTTGTGTTGTTAGGTGCATTTCTTTTAATCTTTCCTCATGTTAGTTTTTTCCAATTCCGGCACCATCTTAGTTGCAATTCTCTGTATTCTTTCTAATTTCAACACATGCTTTTTCTTGTGCAGGGACCATATTACTTCTGCATATTCCAGTTTTGGGCTAATCATTGTAATTATATATTTTTCTTATTATAATTTTATCAAGAAAGTGAAAAGCCATCCATATCTGGGGAGGGGGTCACAAATGTCCCCAGGTCGGACTCCCCTTCTGCTGACGACCTTGGGTGTCTTGACACTTGCTCTAATACTTTTACTCTTGATTTCTGCAACATTCGTGGCCTTAGATCTAATTTCCATTTTGTGGAACACCATCTCTCCTCCACTAAACCTCATCTTCTCTTCCTAACTGAAACACAGTTGTCTGTGACTACTGACAGCAGCCCCTTCTCTGTTCCCTCCTACTTTCTCTATCCTCATTTTCAATCCAAAGCTGGCTGTTACGCATATGTGCGTAACGACATTACTTGCTCTCATGCCCACAATCATGAATCTTCAGAATTTTCTACCATCTGGCTAAGACTTCAATGTCACTCTCTAACTAAATTCATCTGTGTTGTATATCTCTCACCAAATTCCTCTGACTATGTAAAATTCTTTGAGTGTTTGTCTTCCAAAGTGGAGTACATCCTATCTCACTTTCCTTATGCCGAGATCTCCATTTTAGGGAGTTCAATGTTCACCACCAGCATTGGCTTTCATCTTCTTTCACTGACCAAGCTGGTGAACAAACTTTCAACTTTGCTATCCTTCATGATCTAGAACAGCTAGTGCAGTTCCCTAAACGTATCCCTGACCGTCTTGGAGACACATCCAACATTCTTGATCTTTTCCTAACCTCCAACCCTTGAGCTTACTCTGTTAAACTTTCTTCTCCGATGGGTTCCTCCGATCACAATCTTATTTCCGTTACCTCCGGTGCAGCCTCAGGACCTGCTTAAGCGGAGGTGCTTCTGGCATTTCAACTCTGCTAAGTGGGAGGACCTAAGGCAGTACTATTCTGATTTTCCTTGGGATAATTATTGCTTCCATGTCAGAGATCCTTCTCTTTGTGCCGAGTGCATAACAGAGGTGATTATCTTTGGCATGAAGCTATACATTCCTCATACTTTCTCTAATACTAAAGCTAAGAAGCCCTGGTTTAACTCTGGTTGTTCTCGTGCTGTCAAAGATAGAGAGGTGGCTCACAAAGGGTAGCCATCTATCTTCTGAAACTCATGCCCTTTATATTTCTGCAGGTAATCATGCCAACTTACTAAATTCTCTTTCATCAATAGAAGGTGTCAAAATCTTTCCAATTCTAACTCTTCTCGTGATTTCAGGCATCTAGCCAATAATATCTCTAACAATTTTACTTCTTCATCTTTCCCTCCTTTACTTCAATCAGATGGCTCCACAGCTGTCTCTTCTTTCTCTAAAGCTGAACTCTTCACTCAAACCTTTGCTACCAACTCTACTTTGGATGATACTGGGCATATTCCTCCTCCTCCATCCTCTAACCGCTCAAACCTTTGCTACCAACTCTACTTTGGATGATACTGGGCATATTCCTCCTCCTCCACCCTCTAACTACTTCATCCCTAAAATTGAAGTTCTTCATTATGACTTTTTCCATGCCCTCTCTGGTCTTGATCCTCGGAAGGCTTATGGTCCAGATGGAGTCCCTCCTGTTGTTCTCAAAAACTGTGCTTCCGAACTCGCTCCCTGCCTGGTCAAATTCTATTGTCTGTGTCTCTCTACTTCTTTTTACCTATCCTTCTTCCTGGAAGTTTGCTCACATTCAATCTGTCCCTAAAAAGGGTGACTCCTCCAATCCTTCTTACTAGCTTTGATTTTCTGTCTTTTTAAAGCCTTTGAGTTTGTCCTTAACAAGATAATGAGGCATCTATCAGCTCAAAACCTTCTCTCTGATTGCCAGTATGGTTTCCATAAAGGGTGATCTACTGGTGATCTTCTTGCTTTCCTAACTGAATCTTGGTCTTCCTCTTTTAGGGAGTTTGGTGAAACTTTTGCTGTCGGCCTTGACATGTCGGAAGCCTTCAATAAAGTCTGGCATAAATCTTCAATTTCTAAACTACCCTCCTACGGATTCTATCCTTCTCTCTGTACCTTCATCTTCAGTTTCCTTTCCGACCGTTCTATTGCGGCTGTAGTGGACGGTTACTGTTCTTCTCCTAAAACTATCAATAGTGGTGTTCCTCAGGGTCCTATCACCCACTCTCTTTCTATTATTCATCAATGATCTCCTAAATCTGACTCCATGCCCTATCCACTCCTATGCTGATGACACCACCTTGCAATTTTCAACGTCGTACTACAGACGCCCAACCCAACAAGAATTAAGTGACTCAAGGCAAGATGCTATAGGATGCCTAACTTCTGATCTTTCACTAGTTTCTGATTGTTGCAGAGCAAACCTTGTTTTGTTCAATGCCTCAAAAACTCAATTTCTACAAGTATCTGCTCGACATAACCTTCCAGATAATTATCCCCTCTTCTTCAATGACACTCAACTTCCTCTCTCCTCCACATTAAACACACTCGGTCTATCCTTTACTAAAAATCTAAACTGGCAATTTCATATCTCTACTCTTGCTAAATTAGCTTCCAACGAGTTAGGTGTCCTATAGTGTCTGCGTCCATTTTTCTCTCCGTCTCAGCTGCTTGCTCTGTATAAAAGCCTTATCCGCCCATGTATGGCGTATGGCTCTCGTATCTGAGGGGGTTCAACTCACACAGCTTTATTGAACAGGGTGGAGTCTAAAGCTTTTCGTCTTATCAACTCTCCTCCTCTAACTGACTGTCTTGATTCTTTAAGTCACCGACGCAATGTTGCATCTTTATATATCTTCTACTGCTATTTTCATGTTGACTGCTCTTCTGAACTTGCTAACTGCATGCCTCCCCGCCTCCACAAGACTTTCTACTTCTTCTCATCCCTATTCTGTCTACCTTCCTAGTGCAAGAGTTAACCAGTAACTTTACTCTTTCATCCCTCACACTGGTAAATTTTGGAACTCTTCCTTTGTCTGTTTTTCCACCTGCCTATGACTTGAACTCCACCCCTTGCTTTATTCCTCCTACTGTCCTCTTTGCAGGGTCTGGTGACAAGCGGGATTTTTTTTAACGTTTTTGTTTTCCCTTGGCCAGAGCCTTTTGAATGTTAAAAAAAAAATGAAAATAAAAATCCTCAGCATCCTGAAAGTGTCAACAAATATTCTATCTATGCTTTTCTGGTGATAATTTGTCCTGTATTACCACTCCCAAATTTTTCTCATCATATGCCATTAATATAATACCCATTTCCCATTTCCATATAAATTCCATTTCCCATGTTTTGCTCCGTTCATATATCTTGTTTATACAATTCTGTAGCTCCTCACAATCCTTGTGGTTTCCTATCTTTCTTAGTAAGTTTGCATCATCTGCAAATAGAGTTATGTAACTGCTTACTCCTTCTGTCATGTCATTTACATATATTAAGAACATTATTGGTACCAAAACTAATCCCTGTGGTAACCCACTTTTTACTTCTCTCTATTCTGATTTTTCATCCCTTCTTTACAGGTAGTCTTCCATCCAGTTGTTTATTGTTCCCTTCAATCCTCCAATGTGTTCCAAATTTCATAGTAATCTCCTGTGTAGAACCTTATCAAATGCCTTTTTAAAGTCTAAATATATGCAATCCGCCCATCCATCTCTTTCTTGTGTTATATTTATTACTTGAATAAGAATTTAAGTTTGTGACATAATGAAACTATATATACTTTACTGTTAATGATTTTGTCATGGTTGTGGTAAGTACTCATTCTTCATGATTCAGTAAAAAAATAATTCTAGAGCTGATGGTTTTCTATATCCAGTCACATCGTAAGGAGCATGCAATGCTATTACATATTGAATGTATCAAGGTCAATTATGGATATAAGTTCGTGTCATTTAGTTATTATAAGACATTTACACATTCTTTATTTGTTATCTATATAATCAGTAAATTATTGACACCCCTTAAAATACTATCCAAAACTGAACTAGATTATATAGGTTAAAATTTTTTTTTACTTTTCAGTAATTGATTTCTGCCTAACCAAAGTGCTGACATGTGATGAAATAACTAACTACACTTCACTCAAGCTTGCTTGGACATCCAAAGCGTCTTGCAAGCAGAGGGCTGGGAGATGTGGTCGAGTTTCTTCAGGCAGAGTATACTGCCTTGTTCCTAAAACATTTTATGAGGTTTGTGTATTCTTCCATTTATTGATTTGGAAGACAATATTGTTTGTTCTGGAGCTCTTATTGTAGGAAGCTTTAGTTTGTTTGTAATAAAGGAAACTTTTGAGCAACTGGTGAATGTGTGCTAAGTAGGTTTGTGTTTGGTTATAAGTTGGTATTGAAGCGAGGTAGGTCACTCAGCCCAGAATGTTTTAATAGCAGATGGCACAACATATCACCACATTGGATTTAATGGAACCATGCTAATACAGAAGAAGTGCATCATCAAAGCAGTTCATATTTGTTTTATGATTTTTCATATATAGAAATTGCTGAACAACCTGGAAGAAATATAGAAAAGATTACTATTGAGAATAAAAGAAGAGGCTGGAAATTTAAGGGAATACAAGAAAAAAATACAATAAGGAATTTGCTCGAATGGCACAAAAAAGTTTAGTTTTCCCTCAAAGAAGTATAGATACTTGGAATAGATTGAAAGAAGAGGTGATAATGGCAAAGAATGTATAACAATTGAAGGAAAAATGGATAAATATTAATACGGAGACTTTTAAGAGAGATGTGGGCATTTTACGTTCAACTACCCCGAATTTACGGGTCAAAATTTTCACCCGATATAGTGAAATTGAACCTAGATTTCTCACTTGCTGCCAGGTTTCAGAAAGTCTACCTGGATTTTTCTGATAATTCAAGGTGTCTGCTATACTACCCAACAGAGCAACTTCGGGTACATCTCATGCACACGGGAACCTCCAGGCCATGCATTATAATGGTGGTAGGAGATTATAACTGTAGTGAAGTAAATTGGGAGATGTTTGAAAGCAAAAGTGAAAAATACTTTTGAAAAATAGATTATTGAGACTGACGATGAATAATACAATGATACAATGGGTAACTGAAAATACAAGATATAGAGAAGATAAACTGTCAAGATTAAACCTATTATTTACCAAAGGAATAAATTTGGAAAACTTTATTAATTGTGAATGCCCATTTGGAAGGAGTGACCATGTGGTCCTGGAAATTGAAATTAAGGGAGATACGGAAAACAAACAGGAGGAATCATATAAAAAAGAAAAGAAATTATGCAAAAGCAAACTATACTGCAATGAAGAGGTTTTTCAATGAAACTGACTGGACGTAAATTAAGGAATTAAAGGACGTGCAAGAGAAATATGATCTCTTCCTGATGATATATGAACAAAGAGTAAAGGAATACGTTGAATTTTATAAAGTAAAAGAAAAATGTAAAATAACAAAGGAGTTTAATGCCAAAGAGTGTAAAGTACTGGAAATGGGCAATATTAGAATGAGACAAAGAGGAAAACATTCAATGGGATATCAATGGATAAACAAAACAAATGTTGAAAAAGATTTAGGAGTATGGATTACAGATAATTTGTCATTTGAGAAACATATTAATAAAATCACAGGAGATGCACATCAATTGCTGAGAAACATAAGAATGGCTTTCAAATATCTGGAGAATATCTAAAGAATGGAAAAGAGCTGATATAATGCCTATTTAAAAAAAATGCAAACAAGGAAGGAACACTTATTTTTTTATCATCAACCGTTGGCACCAGTAGGCTTATGGAGGTACAGATGGACTTGCCTCGCCTGTTATTTGGCGTAGATTTTCAGATTTTTTATAGTGACGCCTCAAATGTTTTCGTTCTCTCTTGAATATGTTGAGAACGTGCGAGGCTAATTGCTACTACAGTCTCAGATGCATATAAACATTGTAAGTCCCGTCTGAGGACAGTATGGCAGCAATTTAAGTAGTCTTTGGCCACTTGGCGGTGATATCAAAGAATGAAAAGTGATCAACGAATAAGAGGGATTCGATCCCGGGACCTTAGGCTCCCATACCCGAGCGCTAGACCACTGTACCACCGCCTTCCTTAATTATAAACCAGTGTCACTGACCAGCATAATGTGTTAAATATGTGAAAAAATTATCAAGGAACAATGGACTGATTACTGGGAAAGAGAAGGAATAATAAGATAGACAATTTGGATTCATTGGGATGGAAAGGTGGAAGGTGCACTTCAACACTTAAAGTAATAGGGAAGAATTTTCTATCACCAATATTGATAGCCCACAATCCTGCCTCGGTAGGTTTTTTAGAAGGTTTTATACAGCATGTTTCTTCAATTTCACTATAGTGGAGGCGAGAGCAGAGGGTGCCCTCACTCATGTCTGTCTGGTGATACAGCTGCGTCTGTCAGTAGCGAAGGATATAATCGGTACTATTCAGCTTAGGAAAGAAGTGGAGGGTCCTGGCCTCTCTCTCTCTTTCTCTCTCTCTCTCCTCTGAGTTGAGCCTGGAAGGACTTCTGCTGGTTCATGGATTAGTGAACAGTCCGTTGCACTGAGGCCACAGTTGTAACAATATATGTATGTGTTTTTATGTATATATATATATATATATATATATATATATATATATATATATATATATATATATATATACAGTGGAACCTTGACTTACGAGTGCCCCAACATACGAGTTTTTTGAGACACGAGCCGTCACTCGGTCGATTTTTTGCTTTGAATTGCGAGCCAAAATTTGAGGTACGAGTCAGCGTCAGGGCTGCGTTCACTAGACAATACTGCACGCTACAGTAGCAAACTTACAGGAGCTTAATGACAACATATAGAAAATTATAGTTTGTTACCATGAAATGCTTATTTATTATAATTAAACGAAATATTACAAACCTCTAATTTTGTCACCGAGCAATACGGAGCGTGCAGTATTATCTTAGTGAATGCAGCCATACGCCCGCCCAGCTTTCCCGTGCAAAATTCGTTCTCTGCTTGTGTTTACCTCGCCGCGTAAGGATCTCTGTTGTGCTCGCGTTCTGTGCTTTTGTGCATTTATTTTACCAAAATTCTTGTTTGTAACCATGGGTCCTAAGAAAGTGAAAGGAAAGGACAGCGGTGCAAAGAAGAAAAGGATGATGTCTATCGAAATAAAGTGTGAAATCATAGAAAAACACGAGCAAGGTGTGCGAGTAATCAACTTGGCGAGGCAATACGAGCGCAGTACTTCTACGATGTGTACCATATTGAAGCAGGAGTCGATAAAGGCTATAACACCAGCCAAGGGCGTTAAATTAATTTCTAAGCTCCGGACCTCTGTCCATGAAAAGGTGGAGAATCTGCTATTGATGTGGGTGAGCGAGAAGGAGCTTGAGGGAGATACCGTGACGGAGGGTATCACCTGCGAGAAGGCACGAGCCATTTATGCTGATTTGCTTTACATTCTCTTTTATTATGTTTTTATACAATATTTGTTATTTATAAATACATTTTTCTTATTTAAAAACACGTAACAAAAAATTGGATGGTATTTTGGGGACTGGAACGGATTAATGGCATTTCAATTAATTTCAATGGGGAAAATTGATTTGATATACGAGCAAATTGAGTTACGAGCTCGGTCATGGAATGAATTAAACTCGTAAGTCAAGGTTCCACTGTATATATATATTCAAGTAATAGTTGTAAGTGGTTATTGATGCCACATGTGGAATATATTTAAATTGAAACTCCTTTAATAATTATAATTAAATATTACTTTGTGGAATTCATTGTTGAAATATGATTGTCTCATAAAGTGTAAGTGATTAATTTACGTTTCATAGTTTTTTTTTTTTATTGCCTCAGACTTTGCCAGACTATGCCACTCCAGAAATGTGCCATACTCCTCTTAGCCAGGTGATCCTCAAGACCAAAATGCTTGACATGGGTGAGCCTCACTCCATCTTAGCTCTGGCTATGGACCCTCCTGATATAGGTGACATTTGTCGCACAGTCTTGGTTCTAAAGCAAGTAAGTAATCATTAGAATAAGGATTTATTAATATGGTATTGTTGAATTATGATAGAAATTTGTCACAATGTTACCACTCTGTAAAGTGAAATTTATTTATGTATTAAGGTTTGTGATACATAGGATTTGAATGAAAATATGCAGTAGATATTTGAACTTGATATATCTAAGTATGGTACAAAATGTATATATTAACTGCGGAATTTGACAGAAAATATAATATGAGAATATTTTTCTGGAAATATGGTAGCTGAATTTCTTTCTTTTCTTAATGACAATATCCAAATAGACCCCCGATGATTTTTTCAATGGGAATTGTGTTCGAAAGGTATCATTTGTATCTTCAGGAAATTGATTGAAATAATTAATTAATTAATCAGTTAATCAATTAATTAATTAATTTATTAATTAATTCATTCATAAATGAAAGATAAGGTATCTATCTATAGATGTTAATGTTTTTCTTACTGATAAGACCCTTCCTCGTATGGTAGAAGTGATAAGAAGAACTTGCCAAAAGATGTGACAAAGGAAAAATTGCAGGAGAGAATTGAAAGCACTTGAAAATGCCAAAATTGTAATAGTTTTCAACAGAAGAAATAAAAGCTATGTTCTTCAGTACCAGAACACAGTGCAATGCTTTGCACACGTGATAAAAAAATTAAATGTTGGAGATATCTTCAAACTTTAGAGTGAAGAAGACATGGGTTAAATATGAAGTGGCCAGGGTAAACCTTTGGAGTTTGTTGTGGATGTGACCTCTGCCTTCGGCCTCATTTGCTTGACTTCCCTTCTTCTATGGGGGATATTAGGGCTTAGTGAGAGGAGTATATTTTTGTGTGTGTATGCATGCCTTGTCTTGGCTATCCTCTTTAAGGGGAATAACAGTCCGGTATATCCCATATTTCCCGCATATAAGACGTACCTATAATTTGGCAAGGAATATTTAGGAAAAAACTAAAATCTCCACTCTTTCCTTGGGTTTCACATCCCTCCCCTGACGAGTTTTGGTTAAAGATTATAGGCCAATGAGTATTCTCTTACTGATATATTTAAGCAAACCATGTAACTGATACATACTGGTACAGTCCCTTCTTTTTTACACGAGGATAGGTTCGCAGAAGGCACATGTAATTAAAATTTTGCGCAATGTTAATAGGCATAATTATGTTCCATAACTGTGTATGAACACACAATACCAAAGAAATAAGCTAGTTAAACACATTTTACAAGTACATGAGCAAGCTGAAATACATTTGTAAGTAAGCTAAAAATAAACAAATATTAAAGATATACAGATAAACAAAAAAAATAAACAAATGAACTCACGCTATATAAGGTGGACAACATGCATACTGGGAGAGGTGTGTGGTGGTGGTGAGCAGTTGACTTAACGGGCAGGAGAGGGAGCCCTTTTCTGAGTGATAAACCATTAGAGGCTTCAGCTTCAGGTCACCCTCAGCGTTAGTACCAAACATCAATGTTAAGTAATCTTTTGCTGCCTTGTAGCCTGAAGTACTTTTTTCTTCAATGGAAATGTAAGTCCTGTCTGGCATTCTTTTCCAGTATAAAGTAGTTGCGACCATATTAATGATCTGCTTCGCCGTAGATCCCCCTTCCTCTATGATGACCTTCAGTCCATTAGGATATTGCTCTGCAGCTTCTGCATCAGCTTATGCGCTCTTGCCTTGTGTTTTGTGGTTGTGATATCCACACCTATGTTGAAAGTTCATAAACCAGCCAAGGCTAGCTGCAAAGGGCATCACTTCACCTGCCTGCGACTTCAAATGTTCATAAATCTCACTTGTTTTTTCTTTCACAACATTGTACAATTTTTTATTTATTTATTTATTTTATTTATTTATTTATTTTTTTCTCTCTTTATGGTCACCCACGTACATAACATCTTTCCATTCTTTCCATGATATCTGATCTCGCATATGAAGACTTCGCCGAAGCTAAAAAGAACACCAGCTTTTGTACTTTTCTTTATTTTTTCTGCATTATCAAACATGGTATGCATGTTGCATCGAATGTTTTATAGCGACTGTACTCCCACCACGGTCATAATGGGCCAACACTTGCATTTTTTTCTCAAGGCTTATAGACTTTCTCACTCATGTAGGGACAGAAGCATTTGCACAATTTTACTGCTCGTTTACTACACATGATGGATGAATGAAATAAATACAAGTAGTTAGAGCAAGCGTAAAATCCATGTGGTATGCCGGGTGAAGCGAGGCTGATACACAAGCACGCATTGGCGGGAATGTGTACTTATAAGGTTAAACCTCCACATTTTCCAGTGGAATTTTGTTCCAAGATTATAGGCTTCTGGATATTCTCCTACTGAGCTATCTTATCATAAGCAAAACATGCAACTAACCCTACAAAAATAGTATGTCTTCACTCAAGCTAACTTGTGTGGGTTAATATTCTTGGGGATTTATAGGCTTGTTCACAAAATACTGTACAACATTGTTGAATTGAAATAAGCAAATGCATCTATCACATTCGGAACCACGTAATGTGTGTGTGATCCATTGGTATACCTATGTTTTTTGATGTTATGACCAATAGGTGGTTTGAAAATTAGTTGTGCTTCCTAGGCTACTGTAGGCCTATGTGTATTTGTAGCACTCCCGAATGGACCATAAAGTTTGACCATAACATGCAGCTGTACAGTTTGAGCACTAACATCAACTGCATTCCGGTATATTGTTTCTGTAATTTATCATTATTAACTCATTAATAGGGTAAAGGCAGTAAGCAACGTACTTGTTAGGTAATTATAAATTGAATACAATATGGAACCATAATATTCTTACAGATTTTATACAAGCTTTTTAAGCAAATAAAGTAAGTCCATCAAATGATGTGCTTCTAGCTTCTGGCTATCAATTTTCTATATTTTTACATTACCAGTATTTTGATTTGTAATCATAAATTTAATTCTGGGTCATCAGGGGACTAGTGTGTCAAACAGTGGTGCTTAGGTGCTATCTAGGTCCCAGTAACCCTTAACCCAACTATTACGGAATAAAACACTAAATGATTTCTAGAGGATATTTTTTTTGGGGGGGGGGAAAAAAGTGCTTATATCGTGAGAAATATGGTAGATAGATAGATATAGATTTATGTAATTGTTTGTAGATATTAATGTTTGCATTTATTTATTTGTTACTAAATTTCTGCTTGTTTACGTATTTAATTTTACTTATTCCTTTTTCCAGATGGGAGCCTTGTGTGTCACATCAGGTGGATACAGATCCAATCTTGATGGTGATTTGACATATTTAGGAAAGGTCATAGTTCATCTTCCAATTGACCCACATTTAGCAAAATTTATTGTAATGGGCCACATCTTTGGTTGTCTCAGGGAATGCATCATCATTGGTGAGTTTCTTACTTTTTATTCTGTAATGATGTTTCTGCTGAATCATGTTTTCCTAAGAATTATTTAGACATCCTATATATTTTGAGTACATTTGCTACATAACAAAGTGGTAAACTTATTTCAATATATATGATTATCTTCTTTTTCATAACTGCTTTATAGAACTCATGACACTTCAGTAATTATGGATTAATTGGAGAGAATTTTATTATTTTGGTGAAAACTTTTTACAATTGAAAGGAATGTTAATTTTGATGAGGAATGATATTGGTATTGTGGAAACAAACATAATATTTTACACTGTTCGTTACAAGGAACAAAGTGCCATAAGGAAGAAATTGAGAAATTGCCTTATATGTAATTATAGCACGTGCATTAATCATTCACTTCAATTATTTTTATAAACTTTCTAAATATATTAAATACTTCAATATTTTGTACCATATAAAAGACTAAATTTTCTTAGCTTTAATTTGATATTAAACTGATATAATTATGTTAAAGATTATATAGCTATTAAATAAAGAATCTCGTGTGTTATCTACAAGATATTTTTAAATCTTAGAAAAAAATTGATACAAAGCAATATTATAAACTGCATCAATTTTGAAACCGCATCCCTTGATAATTAATTATATATAGATCTGAGTTCCTTAAATAAAATAGCACCTTCTGGATGGACGACTCACAAAGCTGTCAGACATAATGTTTTCAATATATATTCTCCCAATCTCTTATTCTCACCCCCACCTCTCTCTCTCTCTCTCTCTC